>JAMPIV010021257.1:0-50814 GCA_024509875.1 Oreohelix idahoensis | reverse complement strand
TGTACCTATAGTCGGTTCAGCCGTCAGTAGACAGTTATTTAATGTATGTACTAGTCAATTTAAAACATTCTTACTGGGGAAAATAGCGGAGTAATTTAAATTATGTACGGCTGAAAAATTTAGCTATGATGTTATTTAAATTAGCAACAGAAATCTCAGGAAAATATAATGAAAACGTTAAAATACACTCTAATACTTTAAAGCTTAGTATTAATTACCGCAATCAGAAAAATGAAAATTCCACGGAATCTATTAATTTTCCACTCTGCTGAACGAGAAAATTTAAGATAACGAGCTAGTGAATTCCGATAGATTTCTGGGCACTGATCATGGTTATCGGAGAGACATGGTTTATATGAAAAATTCCGTTACACCTTTGCCAGGGGACCCGAGCCAATTTGCCGTTCGATTCTTGATCAAACGGTAATTTTTACCACTCTCTTCCGCTCTGACGAATATCAGCTTACGTAATTACTTCCTTGAAAGTTTTACAATCCATGGGTCCGTCTCAGACTGAATATCTCGTGTGTTCCTCTGATCAAAGAATCTATTACGCCTTGCTTTTTTTTTCGCATCTCTGTTTCTCATTGGGCTTAATTGCAGATAGCTCACGTGTTTATTGCAAGGTGATTCTTCGTTCATGTAGCAAAAATATAAACTGATGGGGGGGGGCAAAAGTGGCTGATTACTGCGGCACTAGTTCCATCTGTGACACCAGTAAAGCAAGATAAACTGTAACTCAATGTTAATCCTTTCATCCTTAGGAATTTAGTTTCAACTTTAATTTATTCCATTTTTTACTCAATTACTTTATTTAAAATGTTTTAACCTTGCATATTGTGCATTGAAAGTGTGAGTACGATTAGAGTGCTTACATGCAATTTAAAAAGTACTTTCTATGTATTCCATTATGTAACATGTACCCGATTTTGTAAAATTGAAAGAAAGGCCATTAAATGTTTTTAAAAAAAATGTAGCTGTGGATCGCCAAGCAACTCCTATTTTAGGCCATTTTTTTTAAACCACTCGACCTTGAAGACCCTGGTGTCTCCCTTTTATTTCTCTCAATGTGTTTCTCCCAATCCTTTGGCCTACCAACTTTTTTGTCTGTGGGTTCAGTCAAGGCCATGTCTGGTTAAATGTTCGGTGCTTTTTAGGGCATGTTCTCTTAGCAACCTTCAAATGTTGGTCTCTTTAATCTCCAGCTGTCTTGTGTTGTTGTTCTGTTCTAAAGGTCTGTATGTCTTCTTGTCTGTATGACATTTGATGCTCAGGATGCGAAGAAGATCGGTCTGTGAATGTGCTGAACTTTGGCGTGATATTATACATGTTTCTGAAAGATACAACAGTTAGATTTTACGATTGTGTTGAATTATCCAATTTTATTTTCTCTAGGACAAGAGCTGACTCAACTGTGCATTCTCTTGGAAGGCAATGGACAACTGGGAGAGCAACGGCAGAAGAGGAAGCCGGGGCAAATGGGATCTTGTTGACAGAATCTCAGTCAAAACGAGGCAATATAATACTTAAAAAAAAATTAAGTTAATAGAATTTTAAAAAAGCAGAAGTAGGAGAAGTGACCCAATTCACCAAGAGCGGCAACAAGAATCTCCTGTCTTGAACCATCCGCTCAAGTCTCTCAAATGTCTTCTTTGTCTTTTCCATGACTTTCTCCACTTGCTATTCTTCGCGTGTGCTTGTCTCCCTCTTTTTTTACTTTAACCTTGGGAATTCCCAGAAAAAAGGGCTGCAGTGGCGTATGCTTTTGCACGCCACATGTGAGTGATAATGAAGTGCTAGCAAGTGCGGCACTCTTTTAATGTTGCTATGCGTAGTTCGCATGTGACGTCGATTTGTTTGACGGAGCGACGGAGATCATAGTTTATATTTTCCCTCTAAGGGATAGCTGTGTTTGAACGTGTTCAGAGTTGGAACCTATTTGGGATTGTGTATATGCCGTGAATTGAAATCGTTAGTGTACTATAAGTACCTTATTATCGAGATATCTTTGAGGATGTGTCATGCAAATACCGAACCATAAATGCATCAGTGTTTTGCGAATAAATGTTGTCTTGTATTACCAAGGAGTTCTGGTCAAAGTCCTTACTGTTGGCTCGGTTGAAAGCCATTTCATACGTTGATGTTCAAAGCTCGTAAACCTGGGACCTCTAGACATCGAACCGTATTGACTGGAACGTATATCCCAGAAACTGACCGCACCACATCTGCCTTGTAATGATCTCACCTTTTTTTAATTCAGTTTTTTTTTCCTAATGCCAGTGCCTTATCCTCACCCTTTGTTCCAGAAGGATATCTCTTTTGTCCATCAGTTCCACATCGGCGGTATGGCCATCCCAATCCTTCTATTCTCGCACATGAGTTACCGGAGCCGGAAAGGAGAGCAAAGAATATTAATACTGTAACCTACCAAGCATGTCGAATAGGCGATTTAAGAAGGGTTGGACAATAGGGCCTGCTATTTCATCCAGCAGAAAATTCAATCCAAAGTAAAATTTAGACGAAAATGAACATAATGATGACGACAATTAAAATAGGTTAAAAAAAAAGGTTAGAAAAGGAAGAGCTGAAAAAGCACAATTCAGATAAGTAGACGAGGAGGAAAAAGTGAGGGTTCGTTATCTGGTGATCTGTGGATATTTCACTTCTGGCGCTCTTGGCTTTAAGAGTGTTGTGAGAACTTTAAAAAAAAAAATAATTAAAACCGAAAATGGTTAGAACAAAACATTAATTTTTCCGTCATAAAACATCACAAGATAATAAAAAATGGGAGATTGCTCTTACGATTTCTGCTCTTTCAAGCACACATCTCAAGCTGTATCTTAAATCCAACATTAATCAAGCTAACGGGAATTTTTTTTAAGGAAAGCGGGGGGGGGCGGGGGGGGGGGGGGGGGGGGGGGGGCCAGAAGAAGAAGGAACTTAAGTGTCTTACTCGACCAAAAGGACAAAGAGAACTGCCTGCGTGCGATTACAAAGTTTCGCAAGAAAAGGTAAAGAAAGCAGAGCTAGATTTTTTTATTTTTTAAAAGAGAGAAAATAAATTCAATCAATCAAATAAAAAGAAAAAACCACACCGCAGGAGGCACCATATTTGTTTCTTGTTCTCTTCTCCATGTGATATTTTTTGTTCTCCATCTTTTCTTGTTATGCACAGAAAATCAACTCCTTTTAATGCTATCAGTTGCTTGCTCAACGTGTGTCCTGTCCACGCCAGCGTGTTCTCGTCGCATGGGTAGTTGTTGGATCTTGTAACCGTGACATTTAGTGATCTTGCATTTCCGTTTCAGTCCTTCCATTCTGCCAAGCATTCTTTTATGGAATCTGTACCGTTCTAATCTGTGACCTGGTCTTAAATTTCTGACACGTTATCAAATATGCCTTACTGACTATTAACGTATTAACATAAAGCAGGGACCCGAGTGTAAACAGTAATAATATTAACCCATATGAATGTTTTCATGCACATGTGAATAATAAGAAGTAGGAAAACTTTGACACAGAACAACCAAAGAGTGCGTGCTTACGAAATCGAAACCCAGGATCTTCCGTGCGTTGGTCTATGTCTTCTGTTAATGAACAAATGTGTTATGTTTATAAGCTTTAATTAATTATCCTCTTAGGGTGAAAATATGTCCTACAAGAAGAAGCATAAACAAGTAAAAGAAATACACGTTTTAGGGCTACCTTTTATTCTTGTTATACATTCACGTAAAAATTCTAAAATTGGCAGTTATATGCGCATACGAAAATGAACAAAGCTATTACAGAGTTCACAATTTTGTGTCCCACGTCAAACGAGTGATTTTGTTATATGTTTGGGCACACGTTACAAGTTATGTAAACTAAACAACCGAATCTTGTAAAAATTGGTTATTTTTTTTTTACCGGCTTAATTATTATGGCGGGGATGGGCAGGTCAAACGAGGTTTCTTCAAATTTTTATAAGTTTAAATTGTACCACAGTAGGTGTGTGTGGGCGAAATTTCTGTTCCTTGGTCCTCTAAAAACTAGTAAGGCCAGGGTCTAAGATTCGAAAAGAATCCAAAACAAATCATGTCAAGTTTTAAAACCAACAAAAATAATGATAGACGCGAAAAAGAGAATGAGCAAATATATTTTGCTCGTTTCTCCCAATTGCTTCACTTCAGACCAAAAAAAGTTAAGGACAAGATGATTTATCTGCATAATAAGAGAAAGATGATCAATGAATCCCCGCCGAATGGAAGGCAGGATATTGGTTAAGTTGCCTAAGAAGGGTAATATACAAGAGTGCCACTGTGTTGGTTTTGATGTTAAGAAGAATGGTATGTGGTATACGTTTTTGAATTGAGTGAGATAAATGTGAAGGTCTCGGAGGTAACACAATGGACAACTGTGTTACGAGATAACCTTTCTTGGTTACCACCTTACGATTCACTTAAGGTTATATTTCTTGTAGCGTGACATGCAAGTACATAAAGTGTTCTCGGGTATTGTAAGAGTGTTGATAACCAACATTCAATACAACATAAAAAAACGTTATCTAATTATATGAAAATCCACTAACTCAGCTTTGTTAAAATTTTATAATTACACATTTTTTTGTTAAAACTATATTGGTCCTGAGCCTAAAGTTGTTTATGTCAGGACTAAAGTTCAATGCGAATGAAATTTAGATGGAATAGCTTTAATTACAAATATATATAGCTTTTTAATAAACAGGAAATATGTCCATAGTACTTGTTACAATTTTCCTAAAGTTGCTGTTAATCATCTATTTAAATATGGTAATGAGAGGTAGGGTGGGGATTAAATATCCCGTTCTTATTGTATACTAGAATTGTTTTATGTGAGTCTTTTGGGAAAAACCGTTTATGTTCTAAGGAGATTTTTTTTAGTGTGATACGTTTGTCCAGGCAGATATTGCACTTTAATCTGGATCCTGGAATCCAGCAGTTGTAGTTGGTTATGCAGACACTTTCAGTTCTCTTTTGGTCTTGAATTCTCTAATACCGCAGGTACAGAGACTCTTAGAAAAATTCGTGCTGAATTTCCTTTATCATCGGCGTACCAGCACAGACAAGTGAGCAGGACCCCTGTTCGAGACTTTATGGTTCTGTCTTTATATCAACTAATTCCTTATTTAATGTAAACCTCATTAATAAAAAAGAAATGGTCGCTCTCTTTGACAATGCTTCTCATTTAGTTGATGGAACAAATCGTACAGTTATTTTTTCTCTTTCCTATAATGGATGCTACGCCTTGTCATTCCTGCCGTCATTTTTCCATGCACTACGATAGGTGTATGTACTGTATGGAATATATATATATATAGTTGTAGTTTTAACTTCTTAGCTAGTTTTATTTTGATGGATCAACATTAGGCTAAGCTAAGTCTGCCTGGACCATTTTAATTACAATCTTTTATGGCCTTTTCTTTTTTCAACAACCCTTTTTTACATTTAAAAAGGTCAATAAAATACTTACCACATCTCAAAGGAAATATAACAGTAACGATAAATTAGCAATAGAATATGGCACACTTTCAACACTGCTCTGTTCAGATGTTTTGTTGTTTAGTTATTTTAAAACAACGCACAGTCTGTCATCGCTGTTGTTCTCAGAATATTTTGAAAAAAATGGCAGCGACGTGTTACTATTTCGTTAAAGTAAAAAGGCTTTGGCCAATGAGAAAGCATCTCTTTTCTTGAATGAAAACTTATTTTTTAAAAATATCACCAAACCTATGATGGGTTATGATTACAATCTATATGTATTTTAGGTTAAGCTAATACTATTTCGGCTTCCTTCAAACTTTCCCAATCCACTTCATGTATATTTAGCTTTCTTTACTAATTCCCCCCCCCCCCCCAAAAAAAAAATAGTTATAATCTAAGCCGACATGACTTGAATGGACTGTATTCGATTCTTATGTATTCTTAACAATATTTGATTATTTAATGGACTATTGCGATAATAACAACATATTTTGTGTAACAATCTTCAGGTACCACGAAAATATGATTTTTATGGGGCACGTGGGCCTGTGGTCAAATTTATCTTTTTTTTTCTGTTAGTTGTTTTTTTTCAACTACCTCCTGTATCAATTCTTTTTTATGGTACTTTCAAGCTAACCGCGGAGAGACTCTCGTAATACAGGGAATTAGTTCATTGCACCAAGAGCTAGCGTGTTTTCAATGACTCGTAGGTGTCACATTTTGGTTTATTTTTAGCTAAATTGGTGCGACGTGATTTGCGTTGGTTAAATCTCTCGTCCCCCTCCTTCTACATGTATTTAGGCAAATACTTTTTTGAACTTGGAAAAAGTGGTAGTTTGTCTTAGGACACGAATTGAAAATTAGGGTATGATGGGTGTTAAATCTAATGGTAAGGAACTTCATTACGCGACTGGTTGCAAAGGAACAAAATGTCAGAAAATGTTTCTTCAAACGATATCCACACGTAGTGTTTAATGGTCATTCTGCAGCACACAAGTCTGTGATGACGGTACATATATTTTATTTAACGTGACACATCGGGAGGAACTAAGCGATCATAGTTACGGTGCAAAAGGGTCATAGTCAAAAAAAGTTGATTAATTACTTTTCAAGTTCATGAAGATTTCACACAATAGTCTCTTATGAGTGACTAAGGGTCATTCTCTTAACCATATCATATGTATTGCAGTTCACCCCCCCCCCCCTGCTCAGTCTGGATCAAATGACCTTTCTTTACAAGGACGTATATTATGGGACCAACGGATTAATTCTCAAGGAGCAATACTTTCTTTATCATACTTGTAACAAAATTCCAGACCTTTTCCATACGATACTTCTTTCTTTTCTGACCTTCTTAGTCAGATACCGTCCAAGCCGTCAGTGGCCATATAGTAATGGCGTCTTAGGCACAGCAGAGATTGGTTTTCTATGCCATTGTTTTCATCACGCTAGTGCGTTTTAGGGCCAACGGCAAATCAACCTTTGTGTTGTTTGTAAACGAGTGATGGCTACGAGTGATCTGAGCTGGTGTATACGATATTAGGGTAGCTATTCTGGATGTATATATTCAAACAAAATCATCACGAACATAAGGACAGGTTTAGGTTCATGACGTTGCCTAAACTATTACGCATATCACGACTTTGGCATTGATGAACATCTACAGTCATACCAAATCATTTGAAGCATCCAATCATTACCTCCGCTTTACTGCGTAAGGTATCCTATCCTCATTTACGTGGTAATTCAAAAGGCGGCTAACGATCTCCGTCTGTCCATTGCTCAGGACATTGCAGGACTACTACGTATGAATTCCTCGCCTTAGACCGTAAAAACGTATGGAGCGGACCTGATAACTATTAATTTATAACTCAATTAACCATTTCGATGTGACTAATTGAGGGCAGACACTTACTATGATATCTTACACTATTGGCTTTCTTCGATGAATTCCTAGATAGAGTATAACTTACAAGAATCATAATGGCTTCTTCAAACTGTGCCAGATAATCCAAGATAATATATATCGGACATAAAGACAATTGGTCCAGAACTGCCACTGTTCAAAACATGATGTAGAATCCCGATAACTACGCAACTAGGTTACCCGTGTGGCCGCGATCCAAAGCAATTTCTCAAACTTGCATTGTGACCACGTCAGTGCTGTGAATCAATAGAACGCTCACAAAATAATATTAAAAATATTTTAAGACATGTCGTGCTGTGACATGTTTAGGGCAGGACGTAAGACTTAAACATCCTTTTTAGGTAATAAATTGTAAGTAGCCATGCTCCTCTTATTACCTCCCTTAAAAAAGATATTTATATTCTAATAATTTTTTATGTGAACCATAGTATTCGAGAGAGGTGAGTCAAAAACTACCACTAAGAATATATGAAATGTAAAAGTAATTACCATATTAGGAAAAAGAATATTAAACGAAATCATTATAATAAATGATATATGCATTTAAAGCAAATCCACACTCGACCTACTTTGGACGATGTGGTAATATTCGAAGTTTAAAACAAGTGAAAATGACTGAAAAAATTAAAAAAAGATGATAATAAAATTCAACTAAGTTTTCAACAAAAAAAAATATGAAACATATGCTTTAAAACACTGAAACTGACAGCAACACTGATGATGTTATCAATGAAAGAGAATCAATAAAAAGAAAAATTGAAAAACATGTGCAAAAATGAAGAGCCATGCAAACTTAACCATCTTTCCGAATAACACCTTAATGTATTCTACACTAGTCGGTAGACTAGTGATTAACAGTGAGATCTATAAACTTAAGACCGTGAATGCAGAGGTATTAGTGACAACTAGAAAGTTAGTAGTTGATGTGTGTGATCCATAATCATTTAAATAGCTTAAATTGAATTATTCTAATTTAAATATTTGATTATAACAAATAAAATGATACTAATATATCTACGTAATTCCATATCATATCAATATGTCCATGTTCAGTTAAATAGTTAGTAATCGACGAGCTGATGTTCTCAATGTTTCCTCACGATAAAATATATCTCGAACAGCTATGTAGTGTAATATGTTCATCGGAAAAACAAATGAATATTTGTCGCTTTAAACAATGTTTCCATCTACTAAAAAGTTATGTAGTTACAATGTTCCCGTCATACTATAAATTGTTACTTAATACCACTGTCGTTTAATAACACGTTATCTCGTATCAATGTTTCGTACTCATAAAATGTTACTACACAAGAAGTAATTGTTATAAATCTATAAGTAAATGTATATCTGGAAAGTTATAATTATACCGAATACTTCAGGTATTAATTAAACAGTTCTTTATAGATGTACAAATCAAATGATAATGTACAAGGTTATTCATGTTAATCTGGTGAGGATGTTACCAAAAACATCTGGAAGTGGTTTTAGTTTCGACAAGTTCGCTGCTAGGGCATCTCGAAAAACTGGTCTGCGAACACATTTCTTCACTACCAGGAATAGCTCGCTCGTATTTCTAAAATTGAAAGGTTTGAAAAAAGCGCTATAGCGTAACGCGCTGACTTCGGATGATTTAAAACGTCTCTTTGCTGTTCCTTGCTGGTTAAGAAGCTTTTTTGGTTCAGATTCCACCACTAACGTGTGAGCGGAGGAAGGTTAACGTTTCAGTTTGGTGATTGGCCCAAACTAATGCGAGAGAGCTCTTTATCCAGAACGGAGTTAATTGAGTACGCTCTTCCGTAAGTTTTCTGGGACACGTACCTCACCACGGAAATAATGGGGTGCGTTTATTCCCCTGCATCAAAACTGCAGCAATAGCGCAATAAGATGCATCACTGCGAGAATGAAAGTGACATTTTTGTTAGGCAACCTCAAAAAAAGGTTCATTTGAAAAAACAATCGATTTATATAGTAGTCTAACGCTCGTTTGGTGATCTGCCTGCGAAACACTTTATTACATTAAGATGTGCTCTTTCTTCAGTAGAGACGAAAAAGGTGCAGTGTATAGTAGACAATGAGGGATGAATTTTGAATAGAACTGTATCCCCGGTATTAGTCCTAAAAGAGATCTAACTTGTTTTTTTGTCATTAGGTGCAGAGATGTTTAAAATTTAGAGACCGTTACTGTCTACTCGTTTAACCATGAAACCGCATGACCTATGCGGTGACCCCAGAAAATGAGATGTCATGAAAACCGACAAAAAGCCTTTGAAGGTTTCGCCTGTTAAGTTATAATCCAGTACAGGTAGAAAAGTAAAGCTTTTTAATCCATGATTATGTTCATCCCAAGAGTCACTGAAAAGACCAGATGTCATCTTATATAAGTAGATGTACATCGGGACAGATGAGGACAATATGCGGCGCATCATGCGTACAAACCGGTACAAGGGGCTGGCGCATTCATTAACATCCGAAATGGCATAAAATTCCATTGAAAAAGACCCCGTGGCGTCGAGAAAGCGTGGAATGGCTTTGCTTTAGAAGTGAGTGGCACTTTCCAATAGCCCTTTGAAAGGTCAAATTTCGAAAACCCAATGTGGCATGAGATAATTTCTCAATAAGTCGTCTAAAAGAGAGTATACGGGTTCCGCATCGAATTTTGTAACTTTGTTTAATTTTCCTGATAATATCTACGCAAAGAATGTATATTGTTGTCCTTTCTTTTTCTAATGATTACCATATGAAGTAAGAAGGTATGGTGTGATGAAGATGGTTCCCCCCATTATATTTAATTGAAAGCATTCTCATCCCAATTCCTTATCAAACTTATCACGAAAGTGTAAAGGGATAGGATATGGGCGAACTCGAATAGGCGTATCGTCAGTCAGGATAATGTCATGTTGGTATGACTGACGTATGTGACCTGGGATGTCTAGTAAGGAGACATCTCTCATACGAGTGTTTAGAATATTAGAGACTTGACTGACGTTTGATCAGCCGAAAGAGTAGATGAGATTGTAACATCATTCCATTTCTCAGTGGAATGGAGTGGTACAACTGGTATTGGTAGTTGTACATCATCGAAAGAAGATTCTTCTTCTTGGATTACTGACAAACTAGAATAGTGTTGAATAGAAGGTGTAGGATCGTCAGTTACCTGGAACACTGACTGTAGATAATCAAGACGTGAGTAATACACCTTTAACATGTTATGTGCGGAAGGGTTTTTATATGTTTACCATTAACATCAAACGATGTAGTCGACATCCGGACTAATATTCTTGAGATGATCCTGAAAGGACCTTCTCCAGGTAATTAAAAGACGATTGTTATGCGCAGGGAGTAATACAAAAGATTCGTAACCAGTAATACGCTGGCGAAGAAGTATATACTTGTTTGCAAATAGACGAGCTTTTTCTTTGGATTGTTCGGATGATGCCGTAGCTAGTCTACAAGCATCTATGATTCTCTTTCTCAGAGAGATCACATACTCATAAGAGGATTGAGTTTTCCTCTTCAATATTCTCGTCAAACCAATAAGTCGTGGATTAACGACATCGGACCGCGTGGTTGCATGCCAAAAAACTAGAGTGGAATGGAGCAAAACCCCGTGGCTTGATTTTGTACTTCGCGATAGCGCGAACAGAGGCAGCGGGTATGACCCGGATCCCAGTCTTGGGGATGGGTCTTGGGTCATCTTTACCCAACAATTGCTTGAAGTGTCTATTGAGACGCTCAATTAACCCATTTGACATCGGATGATAAATAGAACTAAGAGATCTGTCTATACCTAATGTCTTCATAGCTTGAGACATGGATTCAGAAATGAACTGAACCCCATGATCCGACAAGATTTTCCGTGGAAAACCAATGCGTGAGAAGATTAACATCAATGCCTCTGCTACACTGGCAGATGAAGTGTTCTTGAGAGGGGTATGGCCTCAGGCCAATAACGAGTGCACATGTTCACAATGCAACGTAAGAATATGGTATGCCCTTAGCAGATGGAAAGCATCGGACAATAATGTCTATAGCATTTTTATCAACATGCGTCTAATCGGGATGTCTCGCAGCTTGAATTAGGAGCGCTGAATGATGGACCCGTACCTTAACTTCCTGACATATCAAACAGGACCGACAATAGAGAGTGATGTCCCTATGGACGCCTGGCCAGTAGAATGCCGAAAGCACTCTGGATTTGGTACGCGGAAAACCCATATGGCCCGCACATTGCGAGTCATGCGCATGTACGTATTATACGAGATCTCATAGAGGATGGGACTAAGATCTGATAACATAAGGTGAATTCCTTTTCCGTATTACTGCTAACTAAATCCATTTTTAAGTATAAAATCATGTCTAGATTGTGCAAGTATGTTGCTGGTATTATTTTTGTTCAAATACTGAATAGTTTTTTTTAATGAATCATCCTTCTTTTGCAATGTTGCAAACAACTCCCGTGAAATAGGAGCATCATCATCACAAGTGGTATGAACTGTAGGTTCAATAGGTGTATCATGCGACATATTAGTAGCTTGCGCTCTAGTCACTACTGCATTGCAGTTTGAATATGTCGCTCTTCCCATTCAGCAATTTGCTGTGGTGTACACTCTTTAATACCATGTATGCGACCAAGTATTAAATCACAAATTGGATTCGGAAGGAGACATGCCTGGATCTTTCCTGAAAAAAAAATATGGTGTATTAAGGTCAATAATTAGCACGTGGGAAATGTTTCAACGGTTGGCACCAAAAGAGTCCACACACTTGACAACCCTGCCCGTGGCACACACTTGGGTTGATCAGCGATAGTCCGGACCGCCCACAGTACTACAACCTGAGTCAAATAGGAGAGTGCACTGAAAATGTTGTTGACAAATCCCTTGTTAAACTTAAAGAGAGCCCTGTCCCTGGTGTAACTGACGCAGCAGTGGCCGTACAGACTACAGGTTAGACTAGGGGCAACGGTATGTCCGCAACGCAGCGTCGTGATCGCTTTAGGCTGGAAAAGAGTCGAGCATTCTGGACAGTCTTTCACCTGGGTACAATCAAGAGAACAACACATAGCATTGTGAGTTTCAGCTACTTTACCTTGGTTCACATGTTAGACTGTGTAATCAATTAAAGACGACATTAGAATGTCTACCGTTTTAATCTCCGACGAATCTATCTCTTACGACGCGATCGATTTTGATTAATTGCATTAAAATTGCCATCATTGTCGTTTTGCTTGAGTTAAAATTTGGTGGATGAGTCGGATAATTTGTATATTATTAAGTTATGATGTTCTTTAAAATTTTTTTATTTTTTCAAGAACCTTGTTGTTTTTGCGGGACCTGAGATCTTGATTTCCAGTTGTGTTTATTATAATGTCTTGATTTTTTTAAAATTATTGTTACCAAAAATCTCGCGATCTGTGAGCTATGGTTCCAAGAAAACCATTAAATGGAGCAGATTGTTGAAAAATTGCTTTCCCTGAGGTTAAAAGTTATCCATTGTTAAATTGTAATTATTTCCTTATTGACATACCTGTCAGCCACTAAAGGGAACGATTTCGTGAAAATATTGTTTTTGTTGTGCTGCAAAGGCGCAACAGGTAAATTCATTTCTTAATTCTGTGCATTACTTAGAATCCCATGGTTGGGGTGTGAGCCAGTGCAGAAAAAAATTTTTTGATGTTCTTCTATCAGTCTTTCATAGATAAAAGTTCCGTTCGTGTAAATAATGCGAGAAATGTCGGCATGTTCAGAGCTTAGATTCTTTAACGGACTTCAGGACGATAGTACCTTATCGCGCATTTAGGATAAATCGAAAGATGACTTTCATACGGACGCGTTTTCAATTTTGGATTTATTCGATCCATCTTTTCTAGGGTTATCGTTTTCGTATTTGTGACACGAAAAAATCACTGAAACTTTGCTTGATTGCGGTTACGGCAATGTACGAAATCTTAATCGGTATTATCTTCATGTCATTTGAAAGATTTTCTTCAGTATAGTGCTTGGTCTAAGTGCGCTCTAGCATTATAATCATTTCTTCTCATTAATATGGTTAGTATGATAAACTGCTAAAAGCCATCACCAGTAAGTAAACCTTGATAAATAAATCTGTGCATTACAGTGGTTTTTATCCACGTTATTATAAGACCTTACAAGTGGCCTCAAATCTCTCTAGGAAAAATATTAACGTCATCCGTGACGGGGATTAAATTTAGGTAATTTAAGGTGAATTTCCCCTTAAAATATGATCATGTTGGAATGAAAGTTTGGCTTTCAATAGTTCTCTGAGAATTAGCGCTTTCCAGAGTGTAACCTAAGTCTCTTCATATTCTGACTCTGCTAATTTTAGTTCCATTGCTGTGCGTTTTTTATCAAATCTTTTCCATCTCAAGCTGGAAGTCGTTTTGTATTTATGTTCAGCTATTAATCTTCTTTTCTTCCATTTCCTTTTGGTTTCATTTTTTCCATTCTTCAATTTTAAGTCTTCTTTCAGCCTCCTTTGCTTCTGTTTTCTGCCTCTCGCTATGAACATCGTTTCTCTTTCTAATTCAGCAGTGCTTGTTCAGCTATTAACTCTTCTGTCTTCCATTTCCTTTTGTTTCTGTTTCTGCCTCTCGCTGAAATCGTGTCTTCAATTCTCCTCCAGCCTCAAATTTTCAAATTTTGTTAATCTTAAAGTTTCTTGCTTTCTCTGTTCGGCTTCGATTTCTTGAGCCTTTCGTAATATTTATGCAAGTGCAAATGCTTTTGCTTTCATCAGGAGCCATCTGAAGAGCTTTTGCTTGCTTTAATGAAATAATCTAGTGAATACATTATGCTTTATAAGTAGTCACAATACTCTTGATTTATAAAAATGATAATTAATCAATGTAAATTAATTAACCTTGTTACTTTGCCAAGTGTACGTCGTTCCTGTCCTAGAACGGTATCTTTTGTTATCATATAGTTATGAAATATATCAATAATCAATATAGTAATTTATGTAATGAAATGTCATGAAAGCAACAACGTGAAAGACAATAGAAACATTACCGACAAGACACGATAATCAAAGACGAGTGAACACAATCGTAGAAATCAACAAAAAATAGAAATGTGTAACTAAAATAGAATATCGTAAAAATTTACGATGACAACTACGATCAGATACTCAACAGGACAATTGACAACACAGTGTAAAAACATAGGTTTTGTAAAAAAACTGAACGACAGGAAAGGTGAGACGGACGCATAATACAAACAAAATTCATCATAAAACTAAATACGAGTAAAAATAACTACCAAAAACAACAAGTAAACGTGACGAAACAGCTAAACAGATACTATCATAAGGAACAATTAGCGATCGGAAACTTCGGCAAGGTTTCTAGCCTTGGACCGGAATTATCGCTCAATTGAAACTTACAAGTTGAGCCCTACAGAACGTCTGACGAAGAGCCCGAATTGGCTTCGAGATGGATCTCGTTCGTCAGATCAACCTCCCTACCTCCCACGACGAATGTACAACATATAACATATAACATGGAAAATGTAAAATGATGGACATAACTATAGAAGGCACAGCTAAAAAGTAATAAAATGTACAACGAAAGCACGTTTATACTCATCTCGCGTGTGTGCCGGGAAAAAACAATGTGCCTCGTCTCCGTGGATGTACGTCTGAGGATAAAATACTTCGCTCTGCGTATATAACAACAGCTCGCACGTAATAATGACGAATAGGTGATCCCAAGGCAGTCAGTCACTGTAAAACTTGACGTGGAGGTTGATTGATGACCTTGAGCATTTGGTAACCGTAAGTTGATTCTGATTCATCATCACACTAGGTTCAAAGTTTGAGATGTTGTCGCCTTGAAAGTTCAAATCTTCTTTTCAACCGATACTTGGATTGAGTACGTTCCTGTGAAATTATTTATTTCCAGACCACACTGGCATACCATTTACTGTTGGGTGTTCATTCTAATGGTAAAGAACTTCATTACGCGAATGGTTGCAAAGGAACAAAAATGTCAGAAAATGTTCTTCAAAACGAACTCCAACAAGTAGTGTTTAACTGGTCACTTACTGGCAGCACACAAGTCTGTGATGACTGTACATATATTTTATTTAACGTGACACATACGGAGTGGAACAAGACGATCATAGTTACAGGTGCAAAAGGGTCATACGTCAAAAATGTTGATAATTACTTTTCAAGTTCATGAAGATTCTCTAACAATTAAGTCCTCTTATTCAAGTGACTAAGGGTCACTTCCTCTACCATAGATACTTTAATTTAACTCAATAAACATTCGATGTGACATGGGGCGACACTTACTTGATACTTCCACTATTGGCTTCATCATGAATACCAGTAGATATCATTACAAAATAATGGCTTCTTCAAACTTGCCAGAAAAATCCAAGAAATATATATCGGACATAAACATGGTCCGAACTGCCCCGTTCAAAACATGACGTCAGAATTCCCTAACTAGGTTACCCGTGCGTCCAAAGCAACTCACACTGCATTGTGCACGTCAGTGCGTGAATCAATCGAACGCACAAATAATATAACTATTTTAAGACTGGTGCGTACATTTGGCAGGACCGAAGACTACCCCCTTTTAGGTAATAAATGTACGTAACAGGTACCCTTTTTGGTTCGGCCAAGGCGTTATCAAATAATACGCTGAAGGCGTAGGCGACGACTACAATTCTCGCCGAAAATTTGTAGTACTATCCTATCTTTGACTTTATGCACTAGACTGTTATATTCTAATTTAGATATTGTATTTAGAAGTTCACCACACACATATTATAGAGGAATAATGTTACTATCAGTGCCGGGAAAAGTATTAAACAGGATTATCATCGAGAGATTAAAAGAGTCCATAGACAAGAAACTGAGAGATGAACAAGCAGGTTTTCGACAAAACAGATCCAGTACAGACCAGATACCCGTTTTGAGAATAATAGTTGAACAAAGTCTGGAATGGAATTCACCACTATACATTGGATATGTGGACTACGAAAAGGCATTTGACAATGTGGACAGAGAGTCACTTTGGAAATTGATGAGGCATTATGGAGTTCCCCTGAAGATCATTAATTTAATAAAGAAAACATATGAAGACATGACATGCAGAGTTCTTCATGAAGGACAGCTTACAGAACCGTTTGGGATAAGAACGGGAGTGCGACAGGGATGCCCCTTGTCTCCATTTCTTTTCTTACTAGCAATAGACTGGGTTATAAGAACATCGACAACACACAACATAAATGGAATCCATTGGACTGTGACTAAGCAGTTGAATTATCTGGATTTTGCTGATGACTTGGCTCTTCTGTCCCATAACCATAAACAGATGCAGGACAAATTGAAAACACTCGATGAGAGGTCACAGCATATGGATCTGAAAATACACAGGGAAAAGACAAAAATAATGAGAATAAATGCAGGTAATGATAACAGGGTTGAAATTGAAGAAACACCACTACAAGATGTAGAATCGTACACATATCTTGGCAGCAATATGTTGTGTTGTTCGTCCATCACAGGTGATGAAGACCACTCTGTTCATCCAATTATTAGGATGTTAGGATAGTCTATGAGTACGAAGGTGACTGATGAGCCCGATGCGGGCCTGGAAGGATCTCGGACAGTGTGGGCAGGGAATGTTTGCTTCATGTGAAGGTTTTATTTCACGATCTTTTCTAGCTTGTCTCCGCTGTTCCGCTGCTGCTCTTCTGGAAGATTCGCATGCCACTGCACCTTTACGAAGAGATGTGCGCCAGGCAGTTCGGTCTTGCGCAGCAGCTTCCCATGTGTCTGGGTTTATGTCAAAGGTTTTTAATGAAGCCTTAAGCGTGTCTTTGAAGCGCTTTTTCTGGCCACCATGGGAGCGTCTACCCTTCTGCATCTCACCATAAAAGAGTATCTTTGGCAGTCGATGGTCTGGCATGCGGACTACATGACCTGCCCAGCGAATCTGTGACTGCATCAGAATAGTATCGATGCTAGGGATACCAGCTCTGTCAAGAACGGCGGTATCCGGGATCTTGTCTTGCCATTTGATGTTCATTATCTTCCTGAGACAGACTGTATGGAAGTGGTTGAGCTTTTTTACGTGGTGCCTGTATACAGTCCATGTTTCACATGCATAAAGCAGCACTGGAAGCACCGCAGCTCTGTATACCTTCAGCTTTGTCTGTAGACTAATGCCACTTCGATGCCAAACGTTGGTGTATAGTCTGTCAAATGTGCTGCTGGCTTTGGAGATCCTGGTGTTCACCTCATCATCAATGACGATGTTCTGGGATAGTGTACTACCAAGGTATGTGAACCTGTTCACAACATTCAGTTTCTCACCATTTACCTTGATGACTGGCTCAGTATAAATTGTGCCAGGAGCTGGTTGGTACATGATTTCTGTTTTCCCCGTGTTGATGGTAAGCCCAAAGTTGGAGCAGGCTTCGGAGAATCTATCAACGCTACGCTGCAGATCAGCCTCTGAGCCAGCACTGAGGGCACAATCGTCAGCAAACAGAAGATCCCTGATGGTGTGTGATTTGACCTTGGTTTTTGCTTGAAGCCTCCTAAGGTTAAACAATTTTCCATCAATACGATATCTGATGTCGATTCCTGTGTCCCCGTCTCTGAAAGCATCAGTCAGCATAGCAGAAAACATGATACTGAAAAGAGTCGGTGCAAGTACACACCCTTGTTTAACTCCATTTGAGACTGGGAAAGGCTCCGATAGCTCACCGTTTTCCTGAACTCTAGCCTGCATTCCATCATGCAGCTGCTGCACTATTGAGATAAATTTCTTTGGGCAGCCGTATTTTGCCATGATCTTCCATAGACCCTCTCTACTGACCGTGTCGAACGCCTTTGTCAAGTCGATGAAAGCTGTGTACAGGTCACAGTGCTGTTCTTGGCATTTTTCTTGAAGCTGTCTTGCAGCGAACACCATATCGGTGGTTCCACGTTCTTTCCGGAATCCACACTGACTTTCAGGTAGAAGACCTTTGTCAAGATGAGCCGTAAGGCGATTAAGAAGGCTTCTGGCAAATATCTTCCCAGCGATTGATAGTAGTGAGATGCTTCGATGATTGTTACAGTCTTGGCGATTACCTTTACGTTTATAAAGATGTATAATTGACGCATCCTTGAGATTGTGTGGGATGGTTTCACTCTGCCACATTTGCTGGAAGATCATGTGAAGTTTCTCTATCAGAACTGTACCGCCATCTTTATAGACCTCAACAGGAATTGAATCGGAGCCGGGGGCCTTTCCACTAGAAAGTTGACGAATCGCTTTTTGGGTCTCCTCAAAAGTCGGTATATCATCTAGTGCTTCATTTATAGGAATTTGGGGCAGTCGGTTGATGGCTTCATCGTTAATAGATGATGGCTGGTTCAGAATATTATTAAAGTGTTCGACCCAGCGTTTGAGAGAATTTTTTCCTTGTCTGTAATTAGTGTTTTTCCATCTGCATTAAGGAGGGGAAATGATCCTGATGATGTTGGACCATAGACCGCTTTGAGTGCATGGTAAAAAAATTTTCAAGTCATGGCTGTCAGCAAAGCCTTGGAGCTCATCTGCTTTATTACTCAGCCATGAATCCCGCATCTGGCGTAGTTTATGTTGGACGATTCTACGCATGTTGTTGAAAGCGTCTTTCTTGGATGTAGATTTTGGATCATTTAAATATGCTTTATGGAGATGGTGTTTCTCAGCCAACATCTGCTTTATATCATCTGAGTTCTCATCAAACCAGTCATTTTGTTTCTTGATGGCGGGACCCAGGACCTCTGTAGCAGTGTTGTAGATCTGCTCGCTTAGGGCTGTCCAATTTGTTTCCGCACTTTGGCCGTCTAACGAGATAGATTTGAGACGGTCTTCTAGGGTGTCAGTGAATGACTGTTTAATTTTTGTCTTCTTTAGTTTGGTAATATCCAGCCTTTTTTGAGTTTTCTTTCCCTGACACAATGAGGCGATGATCAGTCCCGCATTCGGCACCACACATGGACTTGGTCACCCGGACATCTTGCCTGTCCTTCTTCCTAACAATTACATAGTCAATTAGGTGCCAATGCTTCGAGCGAGGGTGCATCCAGGAGGTCCTGTTGCGGATAGGAAGTCGAAAAATGGTGTTGGTGACAAGGAGGTTATGTTCTGCGCAAGTCTGGAGGAGAAGAAGTCCATTGCTGTTACAGCGACCCACGCCGTACTTTCCGATAGTGCCATTCCAGGAGATGTTATCTGAGCCTACTCTTGCATTAAAGTCACCAAGAATAATAAGCTTATCTGCTTTGGGAACTGATGCAATGACTGCATGTAGTTCTTCGTAAAACTTATCCTTGACATCATCCTGGTTTGTCATAGTTGGTGCATACGCGCTAATGATGGTGGCATGTTTCCTTCCATAAAGCAGCGGGATCTTGACTGTCATGAGGCGGTCATTTATTCCCTTTGGGGGCTCCGCTAGCTTGCCAATAATTGCTGTTTTGATTGCAAATCCAACCCCTGCTTCTCGTCTTTCTTCAGTTCCTCTTCCGCTCCAATAGAATGTATAACCTGCACCCTTTTCGCAAAGTTGGCCCTCGCCTGCAAGTCGAGTTTCACTCAGTGCTGCTATGTCAATGTTGTATCTGGCCAGTTCTCTCCCAATCAGGGCAGTTCGCCTCTCGGGTCTGTTTGTGTTGAAGTCTTTGTCGAGTAGAGTGCGCACATTCCATGCGCCTAGAATGAGGGGGAAAAATCTGTCCTTTCTTTTTCTTATGTGTCGCCCGCTGAAGTAGGGTACCCACCAACCGCGGTAAGCTGGTTAGGTAATGGTGGAGCAGGCAATGTTTAGGGCACCTTTTCTAGCCCCTTCCTCGTGCCATGGAGGTGAGCAGTGCTTTCCTAAAGAGGGCTGCTCAGTCACTCATGGGGCTGCCGAATCCCACTGCTGCTCCGATCAGTGGAAGACGACCATATGGCCTGAGCCGCCTGTGTGTAGGTCTGCAACTACGACTGCCAGCGCACCCATGCCTGCCGCTTCGCCGCTCGCCCATCGCCACAGGACTTGTTGTGAGTGGATGGATGAATGGATGAGTGGATGAAAGAGTGACTTGCGCAGTGATTTGGTTTAAAGTGAGGAAGAGTTGCGCAATTCGTCAACCTCACTCTCTCGCCTGGGTCCATCTTAATCCAGTGGCAAGACAAGTCAAGACGACTGGAGATGAAGTCAGGTGCAGTGGATGACCATGGCTTTCTACGTGCCTCGCCATGCTCCTTACGCTCCACAGCGCGTTGCTGGTAATCGCCGTCATGCCCGTTGAACCAACAGGTGGTTTCTTCCGCGCAGTCTACCGAATCCAGTCTTCGCATGCATGGGTAGGCAGACCCTAACTCACCGAAGGTTTATAACCAGTCGGCTACCCTCACCTAGTTTAGCCGGCCTGTCAAAGCCGTTTCCCGGGGGGTGGCCGCTGTCGCATGCTGACAGCTACGAGGAGCCACAGGTGAGAGCTGAATGCCAGGTTTGGACCAAAGGTGGCCGAGCTGCCCTGAAAAGGGCATGACAGCTCCTTAACCAGAGGTACTACCAATACCTGACATCCCAAACCAGCAATATAGACAAAGTTGGAGGGACAGACAGTGATATCAAAATAAGAATACAAAAAGCAAGAGGAGCTTTCATTGCATTGGGAAATATATGGAGATCAAGAGAAATCGGATCCAACACGAAAATAAGAATCTTCAACTCAAATGTGAAGAACTCCATGTTGTATGGCTCTGAAACATGGAGAACAACAAAAACAACAACCAAAAAGCTTCTGACTTTCATAAATGGGTGCTTGCGTAGAATTAAAATGGTATGACAAGGTTACCAAGGTGGAACTGATAACAAGAACCAGACAAGTGCCAGTGGAACAAGAGATGAGAAGAAGACGATGGATAGTACACAAACTGAGGAAACCTGCTGATAGCATTACAAGGCAGTCCTTGTTCTGGAAACCTCATGGCAAAAGAGGCAGAGGTAGACCAAGAAGCACATGGAGAAGAGAGCTGGAAACAGGTGAATGTGATGAGGAAAACGTGGAAAGAACTTGAGATGATGGCACTGACAGGAGGACTTGGCATGTGTTTGTTGAAGGCCTATTCTCCTTTGGGAGTGGAGGGTTATGAATGAATATGAAATGATCAATGACGTACGATGTGAATATGGCACATTGCTTGTTGCAGAAGTGGGAGAAATTCAAATAAAGTAATAAATAATCTGAACCGAACAAGTGAAGAAAAATTATTAAATTTAAATATTTCCAAAGCACAAACAATGGTAATGACAAAAGAGAAGACTCCGATGTGAGATGAGAAAGGAAACTATATTAAATCTTCTGAACCCTAATACTAAGTGCTAGAAGATGTTTAATAGATATTGGACACGTGTCGAGCAAGATAAAAAAAAAAAAAAAAAGAAACAGAACCTTAGAAGCTAAAGTAGAAATCAAAACAAAATATTTTGGTTTAAGGTATTTTAGGGTCCAACGCAAAACAATACTGATAAGTCCAAATTTAAGCAAGGGCAGTAATCGTTATGAGTCTCGGATGTACAATAGATTATAATGATTGTCCCACTTGAACAGCTGTTGTCTGGCTGTTAATTTATTAAAAAAATATATGAGTGTATCGCATTCGAATCTTCGAGATTCAGAATGCTTGTCACGGTGGCGGAGTTCCACGTGAGTTTAATGTTCTAAGCTATTTTTGAGCTGTGAGTGAATGTTCTCGGGAAGCCCCATGGATGTGATTGGCTGGGGTGTTCAAGGGGAGAATGTTTTTGGTGTCAGTGTGTACTGGGCGAGTGCACTGGAGAGATGTAAAGTGTTTTTCAATGTGTACCAGTGTACATGCATTTATGCTGAGATATATTATGTGTGATTATCCCAGATGAGATGTATTAGCTAAGGAGATGTTTCTTGGGCCTTTGAGTATAGAGGCCAGTGTTTAAAGATTATGTACATTTTTGAAGAGTTTGTGTCCTGGGCGTGACTGGAGAAATCAGCCCAGTGTTTTCGAGGGAAGCCTGTACACTGCTTGATATGTCGACTTATATTGTGAGGCCAAGGTTTGGACCGGCCGTATTATGATTAACTGCAGTACAGCGATTTGGTGGAGCTGTTAGGAAGCTGTTAAACTGCGCTGAGACGTCATATATTGGTGAGGCCTATTATTTATCAGCAGTCTTCTAGATGGATTAAACTGCGTTGAGACGTCATGTATTATGAGGCCTATTCTGGATGGATTGGACTGCGTTGAGACGTCATGTATTGGTGAGGCCTATTATTTACTAGTACTGCAATGGTCAGCAGTCGTATGTACATGAATTAAAGAGCGCTGAGACGTCATATATATTTGAGGCCTATAACTATTGGCACTGCGTTTGCCAGTAGTTCTTCTTGATGGATTATTGTTATTATATAATGTGGATCCTTTTCTTGGTATGCTATTATGACCTGTGTAACATGCTGTATTTCGTCTACGTTATCATGACCGTGTTGTGGTGTAAATAAACTGTTCATTGACTGTCACAAGGCGTTCAACCCTCCATGACTTGTACGTGAGCTATCGTGGCGTGAGTGACTGTTTTCTACACACCCTTCACATATCATACACGGTAACAGCACAGCAGTACACACATGGAAAATTAACCTATATAGCGTATGCAATGAACAAACAGTTATGTAAACAGACAGGAATGGAATGACATACTTTATCAGTTGGAAGGAATACCAGGAATAAAGCTTTCTTTATCAGTTGGTGGTTTACAGTCAAGTTGGAGTCAATACAGAAGAGGTTACTGCTACTGCAAAGTGGATAAAGCGGTAACATTCATGGTGGCCAAGACTGGTTTTATCTTCCGTTCCAGTTCAAGTTGGATCGAACTTACGACATTTATAATAAGGGCCTGTGTGGCGTGATATAATATATAGCAACCTTGGTATTCGACTACTCTATGGTTAGCAATTGTACACTTCATCTGCAACAGTGGATGCAACATCGTTTTGCAACAAATACTGATTGTTACAGTGGCGGCAATCAATAAGCCTAGCGGCAACAGTCGTGGGCAAAACTTTTGGACATGATGCCCACGTCATCTGCGTTATGTGACTTTCTTCTATGCTATGTGGCGCATTTAAGAATCCATCATCATTAGCAAACTTTACATTGATGACATCACCAACTACGGATGCAATAGTGGTTGTTTTCAAACTTACATGGTGTGATACCTACTATAAAGACTTACCCAAAACAGACGTTAACATAACTAGGCGGTAACATATCTGATGGAGTGCAGCTTATTAATACTCATCTACATAGAGGACTATAACATATCTAACATTTCCATTGCCAAGATATGTAGAGATAACCAGTTCTCCTTTTTGAATTGAAGTTTTCAAGTGAGCTGTGCCAGTATTTTGGTGGCGCAATTACAGAAGTTTACCATCATAGTAAACAAGAGATGTCAAGTACTTCCTTTCAAGTGGATTATCAAAGAGATTGAGAGACTGTGTACCCCTACAGTTACAGAGGGAATTCAAGCTGATGTGCAGTCATTCTACACGGGTGCCTCAAGTAGATGATTGGCAGTAATACAGTTCCTGTTTACCTGTGCGGTGTACGAGCACACATACCGTAGTGAGGACAAAGGACCTGAATTGAGAAGTGTCAAGATGCGGTGACCTTATGCGGTGAACTGTTTTCCTTAGCAGACTTTGTGATGTGCAGCGTTTTGGACGGGCGTACTTCCCTTTATTCAAGATAAGTGGTTTATATTGTGAAAACTGTGCCATTTTATCTTGTGTCAACAAGTCTTCCTATATATATATATATATATATATATATATATATATATATATATATATATATATATATATATATATATATATATATATATATATATATATAGTGTACTATTTGTTATAATGAGTATTTCATGTTAAATATTCTATGTTTCATGTCTACTTATGAAGCATTCTTTAAGATTTGGTTAGTAAGTGTCAATTCTGTGACAATTCCGGTTTAAGATTACAAACCTTACCGAAGTTTAGATTACTAGTTGTCTCTTGGGACAAGTAAATGTATAGTTGTGAAGTAACGTTATCGTTTGTTCTGTAGTACCTTGTCTTTGTAACCGTGATTCCTATTGTCTATATAATATGTTAGTTGTTGGTAACTTATTGTAAGACTTTAGTGCTTAACTATTTAAGGCTATTTCACATAAAAATTGACATCACTCAAATTGATATAAAGTTATCCCTCATATTGGTATATTTTACAAAGGGTCTATGCACAAGAACTTATGCTACTATGGTATACAATGATTAACTTATATTTGCAATTACTTTAAAGGATATCTAGCTTTGTGAGCTGAAAAGATAATTGTCCAAATTGTTAGGGACATAAAACTTGTGGTAATTATAACTGGTGGATATATATATACAGTGGACTTGATTGTAATCACCATGGATGATGTAGATCCTGAGGATATGAGACCGACATTGCAACATATAATAGAGTTAGGTAAACATTATGAGAGATTGCAAGGTCCACAACTGGAATCATTTGTAGTGATCAATTTTTTGTTTGATGTGTCAAAGTCCCTAAAGTATTTTGCAGAAGATAATTTTCATTACGTTCCTCACGTAATGATGGCTAAGAACGTAGCAGAGTTGCTGTACTACCTTCATGGGCTTTTATATAGGTACACTAAGGTTAAACACGATCATGTGTTGGAGAGTATGCAGAATATAATTCGCAATGTCGTGCCCGATGATAGGAAAAAGGAATTAGAAGAGGAGGAGCAAATGAGATTTTATAAGCAGATTGCACGTCAGGAAAGGAAAAATTTCCTAGAAAATATTGCTAAAGAGAGCGAATTACAGGAAACAGTATCGAGGCTTACAAATGATTTAAAGGAATCAAACGCAGAACTTACTAGAGTGAAAGCAGCATTAGATTCGGCATTGAGCAAAATCAAAGATTTGGAAATTCAAGTGGATTATAAATATGGTGAAGTTAGTAATCTCGAGCAGCAACTTCAGGAAAATAAAGAGAGGTGTGGCAAACTAGAAGCTGAGACAATTGACCGTGATAGGTCTTATACAGAGACGCTTCTTGATTTAGTGAGTAGAGTAAATTCTTATATTGAAGAAGAGATGTATACTGTATTTCCAAATGGAGTTGAGGAGCTAATGAATATTGAGAATAGTGAATTTGAAACACAGCAACTAAGAGGAGATAAGGGAAATGATGAAAAAGAGACATTGGAAGAGTTAATAATGGAGGAAGATAAATTAGCTAATATTGAGAAATCACTAGCGGAGGAAAGATGTAGAGTTTTGACATTTAATGACGTAATTAAGAAACAAAGTGAACAGATTTCACTTAAAAATATTGAAATTACGGAATTAAGGGAAAGAGTGGACGGTTTGGTTGATATAATTTTAGGTAGAAAAATGCTGTCTACTGTCAATGTTGAAAAAGTTAGACAGAAAGACGGTTATCAACACGTCTTAAAAACGTCGAGTCAGCAACAGACACTCGATGCCAATACTAACATCAAACGTGGTGAGCGGAAATCCTTGCGTGGCAGATATAATTTTTCAACGTACTAGTGACTATGCTGGTAATATTAATAGTTCCTGGCGACAGGCCAACAGGGTTAATTCTACTGTGATACTTGATTCTGTACATCACAGTAAAGACAAGGATAAATTTCATGTCAAAGTTCAAAAAACTAACCTTGTATCTGAAGTGGCAAAGCCTCATAAGAACATAACAAGGGACGAGACTAGTAGGACTAGTGCCCAAAGTAATACTCAATATGTCAGTAATCATAAGGATTTTATTATTCCTATTACTGATTCAGAGGTTAAGCACGCTGCCACAGAAAAGAAGAAAAACAATCTTGACAGGAAAGATTTCAAACATTACCAAGGGAGTTCAGCAACTTATAATCTGTCATCTCCAAGAAACCAGAAACAGTTTAACAGATCTAAATATTTTGGTTCTGAAGATTTTGAAAAGTATGGTAAAAATGATTACATGAAAGATTATCAATTTTGCGATAATTTTTTTTTTTTTTTTTTTTTTTTTTTTTTTTGCGTTCGCCCGCTAATACTCGAGGCGAAATCTCAGGTTATCATTTATGTCTAACCTGACATTGATTTTACGTGAGTATCCCTTTATTTCTTGTACAGAGACAAATGTCCCTCGCCATTCAGGCAAATACTCGCCGATTTCGGAGGTACCCATTGCAGCTGGGTCGGCTCAGGAGCCGCCAGTCCCTGGTCGACGACACTCCTTCAAATGTCCTCGCCAGGTCTCGAGTTAATCCAGTCCAAATCCCGGTCGACGAAAAAATCCTCAAATGCCGTCGCCCGGGTTTGATCCTGTATCACCCGGTCGCCAGAGCGGTGTTGTAACCACTACGCTAGCGCGGCTCCCTTGCGATAATAAGTCTAGAAGACAACAAAAACAATCTGGCAGATATTTTTATCAAAAGAGAAATGATAATGGCAACTATGTTAACTTTTCTCATCAAAGGCCTAAAGTAATTGATAAACAAGGTAATAATAATAGAAATAGAGTCTCTAATACAACTGCTTGTGGTTTTGAGAGAGTATCTCGCTGTTATGAGGGTAGCAAATTTTTTTCAGCATCCAATAGCGACGACCTTGAGCTACGATCATTTTCTGCCCCATAAGCCTCCTGTGGTGTTTTCACGTATCAAGGGAAGGCTTGTTGATCGGTAAAAGGGCTACAGGTTCATAAAGCCACAGTTTTAGGTAAATGTAACGTTAATTTCCGTTTTACATCGTTAACTCGGACTGTGAATTAAAATAGAATTTTTTCATTTGTATATTTTCACAGCGACAGCTTTGCAATGAAAGTCTATGTTCCGGTGTTACATTAACAGAGAGAGTAAGGTATGCCACCTTGTATCCATGTGGAACCAAGTGAAACCGGATAGCAAGTTGACTACTATTCAACACGGCTGGAATTATTGCCTGTTCAACTTGTTTAGAATATAGATATTATTGTATCAAATAAATATAGAATATTATATATAGAATTGTATTAAGATACTATATAACTTCTATTAGATAGTGTGTAAGCTCATTTTTTATGCACATATTTATTTTTTGTACGACGATGTTTTGATGATGCAACAATTATTTTCATACTATTCTTACACTATGGTGTTATGACGAATATTGTATGTATTATGATCGCAATGAGGTGTATGATATCATTTGCGAGTGACTTATCTTTGTAACTTTTTGACAAAAGCAGTGGACTATAGTATTTACGCACGCTAGTCAGAAGACTATGCTCGTTTGGTCAATTCATGGTTGACATTTATGCTCTGTCGTGAGCTTAGCGCTACGAGAGCTGATACATCAAACATTGATGTGTTTTTGCAGAGTTGATTATTAGGATTGTTTTATATGCATGATGAGTTGGTCAGACCAATGCACAACCTCATTAGCTAGGTATGGTGCAGTAGTTATCTTTAGAGAGTCTCTGTACTCACTAAATTTGAAATATTTTTATCTTGCGTTTTGATGTCATGTTTATTTATGTATTAGCATTCTAAGACATTATGTAGTAACTATTATATTGTGAAACATAATTTTGGAAATGTAATTTGATTATATCAGAGTTAAGTTTGTATTGCAAGTTGAGAACATATTCTGAAACATTGGTTTCTGAGGTTTTTCGAAACAATAACACCTGTGAGCTTAAAATAATGTGATTTTTTGTTCTTGCAATTTAGACATGTATCATTTTCCAGCAGATTGTTTTGATTTTGTGTATGCTTAAGTATAACAATTTTGTATATCACACATTTTTGCTAAGCTAATTGCATTGTTGGTATATTAATGTAAGGTAGAGCAAAAAATAATTTAAAATACCATTTTTATTTAACTTAGCGTCATGAAATATTTTTGTTTTTTACTTTTTGGAAAATGTTTTCTAAGATTGTAAAATTTTTTGGTACCCTGCGCTTAACTGTGCGCTATAGAGGGAGTAATGATGTGTTTTTTTTTAACTTAACGCTTCATGGTGCGTTAGTTGGAGTTTATTTATAACGGCATTATTTTTTGTGTATGATGTCTGATGGTTGATGGTTACTTATGAATAAGTTGTATAACGGGGTTAAGGTTAGATTGTGCTTCGTTTATCTACAGCTTTCTTTTGTGGTTGTTAGATATACACATACATTGTCTTTGTGTCCTATACTTTTTGTCATCATTATATGTATTTATATAATACGTTTTTGATCAAATGGTTATTACGATGTATTAATCCATCGTTCTCTGCAGACATATCTATGTTTTTCTTTTGTCTGTCCTGATTATTCTTCATTTTAGTCCATTTCTTCTACTGACTATTCGGTAGCGGTTCATATGTGGATTATACTTTCATGTTGCATTTATATGTCACTTGATACTATTTGTATTCTTATTCATCCTACTATACTGATACTTGAATCATGTATATTGTTAGGTTAATTCTATATTATATGGACTTAACTTTGTTGAAAGCAGATTATTTTGGTAGACTTAGCTGATTATTTTGTATGCTTTGTTTTCTGCTTTACTCATAATACTCATATTTTTTGGATGATATATAGTATTTGGACTTAACAGGTTGATTAATTTTCCTGATTAGAACTTCATCACCCACTTGATCTTTTCAAAAAAATGATGTTATCATTTTTTCCCCGGGGGGTGGTGTAAACTGATAAGTCCAAATTTAAGCAAGGGCAGTAATCGTTATGAGTCTCGGATGTACAATAGATTATAATGATTGTCCCACTTGAACAGCTGTTGTCTGGCTGTTAATTTATTAAAAAAATATATGAGTGTATCGCATTCGAATCTTCGAGATTCAGAATGCTTGTCACGGTGGCGGAGTTCCACGTGAGTTTAATGTTCTAAGCTATTTTTGAGCTGTGAGCGAAAGTTCTCGGGAAGCCCCATGGATGTGATTGGCTGGGGTGTTCAAGGGGAGAATGTTTTTGGTGTCAGTGTGTACTGGGCGAGTGCACTGGAGAGATGTAAAGTGTTTTTCAATGTGTACCAGTGTACATGCATTTATGCTGAGATATATTATGTGTGATTATCCCAGATGAGATGTATTAGCTAAGGAGATGTTTCTTGGGCCTTTGAGTATACAGGCCAGTGTTTAAAGATTATGTACATTTTTGAAGAGTTTGTGTCCTGGGCGTGACTGGAGAAATCAGCCCAGTGTTTTCGAGGGAAGCCTGTACACTGCTTGATGTGTCGACTTATATTATGAGGCCTATTATTCATCAGCAGTCTTCTAGATGGATTAAAGACACTGCTTGATGTGTCGACTTATATTATGATGCCTATTATTTATCAGCAGTCTTCTAGATGGATTAAACTGCGTTGAGACGTCATGTATTATGAGGCCTATTATTTATCAGCAGTCTTCTGGATGGATTGGACTGCGTTGAGACGTCATGTATTGGTGAGGCCTATTATTTACTAGTACTGCAATGGTCAGCAGTCGTATGTACATGAATTAAAGAGCGCTGAGACGTCATATATATTTGAGGCCTATAACTATTGGCACTGCGTTTGCCAGTAGTTCTTCTTGATGGATTATTGTTATTATATAATGTGGATCCTTTTCTTGGTATGCTATTATGACCTGTGTAACATGCTGTATTTCGTCTACGTTATCGTGACCGTGTTGTGGTGTAAATAAACTGTTCATTGACTGTCACAAGGCGTTCAACCCTCCATGACTCGTACGTGAGCTATCGTGGCGTGAGTGACTGTTTTCTACACACCCTTCACATATCATACACGGTAACAGCACAGCGGTACACACATGGAAAATTAACCTATATAGCGTATGCAATGAACAAACAGTTATGTAAACAGACAGGAATGGAATGACATACTTTATCAGTTGGAAGGAATACCAGGAATAAAGCTTTCTTTATCAGTTGGTGGTTTACAGTCAAGTTGGAGTCAATACAGAAGAGGTTACTGCTACTGCAAAGTGGATAAAGCGGTAACAAATACATTGGGCGCTGACATATAACGTCATTAAAAGCGAGCTTTAGAAATATTATTAAAACTGAGATTTAGACATTTCGAGTCAATGTGATTCTTTTCTCTTGCTGCTTCTTATGGAACATGGGATCACCTTTGCAGCTGATTACCTTGCTGGAAACCTGCATCAAAGCATTCACGTGCTCTGCCATTTCAGAGAAATGTTTGTAAGTGTAGTAATCTTCATGCCCCACAGTCTACCATCATCATCTTTATCATTACCTTTCTGCTCCTCAAGGTGTACAGGCCTTGAACAAACTAATGCCAAGTATTTCTATCCAGTGCCATCAGCCCAAGATCTTTTTATATCTTCTTCGTCCCCTTCATGTCTGTTCTTCTGTTCTCTTCTTCATACGTTTATTGGTATCCCTGTAATTCTCTTAACCTCATGATTTCAGAACAAGGACTGCCTTGTAATGCTAACAGTAGGTTTCCTTAGTATGTGTCCTATCCATCTATGGTCTCGCCTAAATTGTGTTTCCTTCAGGTGTCACAAATTCAGAGCCATATAATCAGTTTGTTTGAAACTAAAAGCGAAAAATCCCTTTGTTTGATCTGGTGCTAGTTGTCAATACTACATTGCTACACTATTCCACACTACTGTATTACACAGACAAAATTTGGAAGAAAAGAACCATATTTTAAAAATGTTTTCTTTCTAACTTCGCAAATAATTGCTCGTCTTTGTTGTACGCGGCCTTGACATGCAATGGACTTCATCGCCTGTTTGTTCATTGGCCGATGAGATAAAGAAGATGACAGTTTCAGATCTTTGAACAAGCAGGACATCTGGATGTCTGTTGACAGTTCCCATGTGACGTGAGGAAATCATCACCGACTGCGAAGACATGTCCGTTCTTCTTTGATGCATTCAGCCCTCTTAGGCTCCACGCTACAAGTATTTGAAATTCAAATAATGAAAGCGAGGACAGTCAGGTACACATGATGGTTATTGTGAATGCTTGACATAGCCATGTCGTCTCAGGCGGGAGCAAAGCTGCAATGAGAATACAAAAATTGAGACTTTTTAAACAGATTATTTATCCTAGTTTTTAGCCGATGGCTCCCGCTTTCATAAACTCATAAATCCTTATGAAAAACATATTTGTGCTTAATGTAAATGGAAAAAAATATTTGCGTGCATATTACTGGAAATCAGTTTGTTTTGTTCAAATAGTATTAAGATGTGAAATGCTTTTTTTAAATATTATGAACATACACCGACCTCTGATTTTTTATTATGAATATATATAGCGTCTATTTATAGATATGCTCAATTGCCAATATTTGGTTTTTTTGGCATTATCCCTCCTGCCCAATTATTGTAAATACAGTAAGTTAAAATGTTCAAATTTTAGGTGTGTGTTTTTTTTCTGTCTGTCCTAATATGGTAGATTATTCATATTCGTTATGGTGTAAAGGTCAGGCGGTGTGTGTGTATGTGTATGTTTGTTTTAAGATGGTTTGGTGTTTTGGGCTAATATTTAATTCACTCTTAATCTAACGACTTTTAACCCAGTTTGAAAGGCTATTGCGACGTAAACAAGCGACTACGGAGTTTACCAAGTGTCACGAAATCCATTCGTTATTTTTTCTTGTCTTTCTCCCCATTATAGTATTATTATGAACCACTCTGTATACGTGCTAATTCTTCCAATATTTATTGCTTATACTTTCATAGTTCAAGGTTTTCTTATCATGTTTTTTTCATATTTTTTTACTCCCTTACTAATTACCTTGATCACCTGACCTGCTTTGACACAACATTGACTTTTTTTGTGCAAAGCGAGGTTGCCACAATGACTTTTCTTTATCGCCGCTCCAAAAGGGGTAAAATTCTACAATGAGCCTCATCAATATTGTTAATCCAGACTTCTTGTCTGAGAAGATACACAAACATGTTGTTCACAGTGGCCCAATATGGATGGGCAGACGTTATGTGGAGGTTTGCAGTTTGCAAATATGCAGTGCCTAAAGCACGGTCGATGACAATCTTGGTAATGATTAAGACACGGACAGTAAGATAATAACTGTGATTTTTTTAGCACGGAAAGATGTGTAATCGCTTCCGCCCAGACGGCTGTGATCAATAATTTAAAAAAAGTTACATTTTGGAGAAGATTATCAGTAATAGATCTAGGAAGTAGTGAGTTGTAAACATGATAAATGCCCACAAAAGTAGCTAGACCTTATAAGGTAATGGAGTTTGAAAACATCATCTTATGTTGTCGTGTAGAATGGTCTACATGAGAGACGAGGGTAGTGGGGGATAGGCCCGTACCAGAATCAGGCATGTTATTTACCATTGGTTTCGCATTTGAAATGCAAATATAGGTTACTCTTGATTGGACTTCTCGTCAACTAAGCAGTATGGGTGTGTGAGTGAAAATATTTGTTGTGACCTACGCCTTCACTGACTTCAAATTTCTTCAAGGGTAAATCACAGACAGCCAGGAACACAAAATATCAGGACCTAAATATAGGACAGGCCAGAGGGCAGGACGTGAATTCTATAATTATAAGAGAATAACCGCGGAGAAATCATTTTGTGCCTTAAATTCTAGGATCCTGGTACAACTGCTATAAGCTAGACACCTAACTCACCTGAAGAGATGGCATCTTAAATCAGTTGCCCGACAATATTCAGACGTTTTATGAGCAACAAGACTGTTTCATTCGCCCGAAAAACTCGGGGTAAGTTGTAATATGTACTTTATCATTTTAAAATGTGCATTTTTGACAGGTATACGTTGTTTGTGGATGTACAGCGGCATAAGAGGCTGGCAACCTTATCCCTGTAAATAACTTGACACATGAATACCTATGTAAGAGATGGTGACTGCCTCGTGCGGGTTTCCTCATAAGGAACCAGCAACAGAGGTGGCTCCAGGCTCCATAGAGAGCAGGGAGTTGATGATGACTTGACTTTGAAGAGAAGTACAGTCCAAAGCACTTGTGGGAACCAACAGCGGTGGAAGAAGACGCCAACCTACCCCACACTAGAAACTAAGTACTATAACAACGCAATCACTGAACATTTCAATTTTTTTCAATAAGTCCACGACGGTTTAAGTCATCCGATGATCAATTTCATCGTTTCATTTTTTTTAACCAACGTTATTTATTTTAAATCTTGTTAAACTCTAATTATTAAACTTGTTTATCTGTAACTTTAAAGTTATAGTTGGATTTAATCATCATTGAGTGAATTTTATGTCTGCCCAAGTATGACTCATATTGTATTAATTAGGGACCCCAAGATGCAGCAATAGTGAATGCAGTCAGCGACTCATAGCTGTACTGCTTGCATCAGCACCAGCGAACCAGAGCTAGTGAAGACCGCACTCCACCTCCACGTGGTGGTCCTGGAAACAGTCTGCAGCAGTGCAGTCTGGCTGAGTGAGTGCGGATCGCAATGGGAAGGCAAACCCGGTCCCTAAAAAATGCCGTGCTGAAGTCGGATGTGTCGACCGAAAGGTGCAGATATCACAGCTTAGGCGTAAACAGACACAACGCAACCACCGTCCTTTTCAGGGCGAACGAGGAAGGAAGAATAAGTATTAATTATATAAATAAATAAAGCTATAAAATTAATAGTTCCTGAATTACATTCAGCTGGGGGCTCAAAAACAACGAGTCAAAATTTCCTCATAGAAGGGGCGGGAGAATATAAGTTCATAACAGCTTTGATGATCTCAGTTGTTATGCTTGCATTTCTTTAACATACTATGCGGTCCCCTTTAACAGCAGCATCATTCTTCTATTTATATCTTTGTCAACGGTAAACTTGAGCGAAGGTTGATACCTTTGAATACCCTCATCATTATACTCCATGCCCATGGTCACAGAACGTCTGGACATGCTCTTTTGAAGGATCTCTCACAACCTCAGCCCTACGGCAGTATCATTTCTTTTTCTTCCTTCTTCTCACCAATCACTATAATTTGGTATAAATCATGCCTTTTCATTCTTTTTGCTCTCTATGTTGGATTAGTAGAATGAAGTCTCTCTAACACTCTACTCCCATACGGACGTATCTGCTTGACACGCAGAATTGATTACGTTCCGCAAGGTAAATGCGATAATACCAGGTAATTATACCCGTCATACGCTTATCTATTCTCTGTCTGGCCATCTTTTGAAACGCGTTGGCCCAACACTTGACCCAGGTGAAAAGCTGGTGACAATACGGTCTCGTCCGATCGACATGAAAAGAACCTAAGATTGTCTATCTGGGTTGCCAACGTATGTGGCTGTTTGTCTGGCAGATTACACAGAGGGTAGATGCGTTTATCCCTTTTTGTGGGACAATCCCTGGTGATTGTTACAGATAATCTGTCTGGGTAGAGATCTTGGCAGAAGGCATAAGCCAGGATAGTTCACAGATTTGTTTGTGTGAGTTGCATAAAGATGCCGGCGGAAATATTACCGCATGATATGAAAGAGGTCACGCGTTAGGATATTAAATTTAATATTTTAAAACACGTGGGGGATATTTTGAAATTAGACACCCCAACCCAGTGCTAAAGAGCTTACAATTGGATTAAAGTAAGAAGCCGGAATAAACTATGGATCCTATTGGAACATCCTACGGAAGCACCATCTGTGATGCGAACTTAGAACTGCACATATAATGTAGTGAAATCAGAGACATAGAACAGAAAGACTGCAGCGCACGTCATATGAGCGACTTTCAGAAGCCAGTGAGACATCGGACTTAGAATTCCTATATTATAAGTTACAGATCGAAGTATTTGGGAAACTTAAAACCTTAAAAAGTAAGCCCGCCTTTATAAATACAGAGACTGAAAGACTTAAGGGACCAGGACTTAAAATACGAAGACTAGAAACCTAGGAACTGGATCACCCGTCATAAAAGAAACTTTCCCAGACCAAGTGTTTCGCAGCTCACCCGTGTGGCGTTTTTGTGGTCTGTTTAAATATCTCTTGTGATTCGCTCACTAATTGTGGCGAAGGTGAGATAAGTAATTAAGTAATTACTAGTCTCATATAAGTAGTAAGTAATATAGGAGATAATAACAGGTAACAATAGTTCTCCAGGGAAATTTCTCTAAATAGAAGTTTAGGCTCGTGAAAGGAGTAAGAAATACCTGGCAGAAACTATGGGACAGAACTTAGAGAAAGCGATGGGTACAGATAACGAAGAATAGATGTCTCCTCCAGATCTTTATCACTGCCACTGCTGTCCTGAATTATCTGAGACCACTGAAATTCAAAATAGATCAGATCCGACAATGATATATGATAGACTGTGGCTCGACGATGCCCCCTTCCTGAAGTATAGTCGAGGATTAGAATATACTGGATGATAAGGTATAGATGTAAGGATAGGTGAAGTGAGTTCTAATAATAAGAGTGTATAATAATTAATTGGTCACAACGTACTTGTTACAACATTGAAGTATGAACTGAACAATACTCTGCGGTTATATTATATAAATATAACGACTAGCATTTATTTCACAGATTTGTGTTCAACACTTTGAGATAATATGATAACCTAAATTCTGACAAGTTATCATGTTACAAATCAAATCAAACAAATGTATTAATGAGTTTTTGTTTCCTCCAAATATTACACTTAATTAGTTTGTGTATTCCCAAAACTTTGGGGTAAGTGTAACAATTATTTTACAAATGTAAATTTGACATGTTTTCTTGCTAAGTGGTTATATATATGAGGCTGGTAAACTCAACAGACGAAACTAGTATATTCATAAACCACTACAGCAAGCGCTGGTGATTTCTTCTGGCTAGTCGTGCGGAAAACCGACAGCAGAGGTGACCCCAGACTCTGAATGGAGCAGTGATGACTGATGATTACATCACATGTGCCTAGAGCGTATAATATTTTGTGAGATATTTGCACTTTGTTAATTGTAACTCAGGCAATTCATTATTCGCTCCGTACAGATACATTTTCCCAGTTTAATACCCGGAAGAATATTGGTGAATTCTATTCAACTTCTCTGAGCTACACTGTGTACTCGGGAATTTAATTCTTCAGAGAGATTAACACTGGTGGGTGAACAGCGAGAAAGCGCCTGCTAATTGGCAGCCCCCACATGTATTTAGCAGAGGCATTTGTTTCCTATTTTTCCAAACGTTCGAGGTTACACGCTATCAGACGGTTCGAAGTACTGAAGTTACTACGCCACTCGTGTGAGAGAGGTACTCATCAACGAGAAGTGACGAAAACCACAGCTGCAGGACTCCCTTATAAATGTTAAGTGCTTATAAAATGGCACCAGCAAACCGGACATACGCTTATTAACTACAGTATATCCGTACTCTAAATCTCCGTGACGAGATAAATTGAGTCCAATATAAAATTCACCAGCATTTCATTTATTTTAAACTGTTAATACTAATTGATTATTACATTTGTTACCTGTTGTTTTAAAACTAAACGGTAATTGTTTATTCAGTTATTGCATATATGAAAGCAAACGTATGAGCCAGAATATTTAATATACATATATTCATCTAGACATATATTTACCTCTAAACAGAGCTTTACCATTATAAGAGGGAATTCAGTGAATTAACTCAGCTAGGGGCTTGAGCGGGCTAACAACCATTGTTTAAATCATTCATAAAAGGCGACGGACAGACATAAGTTAACCATTGCTCAGCCCCATGCCGCATGGTTCTTGACTTCTGAATTATCTTGTGAATACTCCCTGTAGCGTGAGGTTTTTATTGGCTCTAGGATCAGTATAGTACTGACAATACAGAAGTAGAATTTCTGCAGAAAATGGTGAAGTCCCAGTGTCTGAGAGAACTACTGGTATCACAAATTAGTTACTGCTGTGAATGATCTGATATCGAAAAATTAGTAGAGAGGAGGCAGTCATAAATTGCCACCCCCGCTGTGTAACCAACTGTGATATTAAAACAAGGAAACAGATTTTACTTAACAATTATAAAATTGACAAGTCGTTCAAATACAATTTCCTTATTATTTATTTAGTATATACACTATCTACTCTTGTGATGAAGGATGGATGTTGGAAGATGGAATGTAATGGATTTGTAAGTTTACAAATGATATATATATATATATATATATATATATATATATATATATATATATATATATATATATATATATATATATATATATATATATATATATATATAACAAGTTTTCCAATTATATGAACACAATTTTATCAGCTGTGCTGTTACTCAATTATAGTAAATGTATCAGCTGTGCTGTTAATTACGTATATAAAATTTATCAGCTATGCTCTTAATCTTGTCTCTTGCTACGCTAACTCAGTTTTTCGTCCTTGACCGTTTAATGCTCACAATTGCCGACAGAAATGGTACTAATGTGTACTCATCTCTTGAAACAGTTCTGTCCTTAATTTCTTGCACACAACACCCGCTGATGATCGTTTCGTTAGCCCACCCAAGACTGAGGGGGACTAAAGATGTAGCTCCTGTGCAATCACTGTGCTCCTGCGAAGTTCCAGGCAGCTGGATTGACTGGACATACGACCTCAGGTTGGATGACACGAATAAAACCTGTAGCAAGTAAAAATAGGGGCCAATTTCTGTCCTCAAGCCCACCTATTTCTATTGTACATGAGACGAGCGTGTCTCAGGCGTCCGCATGTAGGACGAATGACAACATGGCTCAGTATGAGTTAGCAATAGCGAGACAAGACAGGTGTCTACTTGCAAAACATTCTTTCTGCCAAATTAACACATTACATCCAATAATATAAATTCAACACATGAACACATCCAATAACATAAATTCAATACATGAACACATCCAACAATATGTACACCTAGGTGTGATACAACCATTTCCTCCCCCCGATAATATACCAGGCCCTCTCTGACAAGTGCTACACTGGCTGGCAACATATATCTTAACAATATTGTTGTGTTCTGATGATAGGAGTATATGAGACGAGGACTGTTTGGTTATATTTCAGGTTGGAGTTATAGGAGACAACAGATTGGAGTTATACGAGACAATAGACTGAAGTTACATGAGTCCCAAGAAGGACTGTCTTGGCCACATTTCAGGTTGGAGCTATCTGAGACAATAGACTGAAGTCACATGAGACAATAGGTTGAAGCCACATGAGTCCTAACAAGGACTGTTTTGGTTATATTTCAGTTGGTTTTCGTCTTCATCAATCACATCAGGAAACACAATCATTATACCTAATTCCCCAAGACACAATCAGCAACCCGATACATTCACAGTGAAACAACTTATAATAAACATATACAGGTGTAGGTAGTATAAATGACACATAACAAATACAAACATTATATATCTGCTGTAGGCCCATTTCCCCACAAGTTCATAGTAAGTATAATTACCCTCTAAGATTTTAAACAGGCCAGTCGACTCTAGTGAAGCAAGAGTTCCCGGTCAATGCAGGTGAGCAATAAATCAGTCTGACAGCTTCTCTTCTTCAGTCGGTCGTCCAGCTGGCTTCGTGTTGGTGTGTGCGTGATTTTGAATAAAATCTCGCCCGTATATATAGGTAGATGAGGTAACTTTTACTGTTAAAGAAACGCTTTTGATAGGTTCTCGTCGTGGCAAGCTGATTGGCCATATGCGGTTCCGTACCATCCGCCGTACCATCCGTGACCGAGACGAGTCCCAGAAAAACAGGGCCCATGCCTAATTTTATTCTGTTTTCCGCCATATTGGGAGACAAGATGGCCGTGACCGAGTACAGAAAAACATGGCTTATGCCTAATTTTATTATGTCTCAGAGACTGGTGAACGGTGCTCGTTGATTGGCTGAGGGATATTTGTATCTCGACATAGTGATTTAACTAAGAAGAGGGTTCACACACACGTTTTACGACATAGCCCCATCCTTTCCTAGCTTTGACCTGTCATAGCTGACATGTAAACACCTGCTGTAGTTAATCATTGTGCGTCTTTCCCTCCAGATCAATAGGGTGTCGACTTAAAAAATCAGCTCCTACATTGTCTCCTCCCGGAATGCAACCCACGGCAAAGGAACAATGCGCCAGAAGCAGACTCCACCCCAACAATCTCGAATTTTACTCTCCAGATGCTGCCAAGAATGTCAAAGGCTGGTGATCGCTTTGGACAACGAAGTGTGTCCCATACAGGCAAGGTGAAAATTTGTCGATGGACCAAATCAGAGCCAAACACTTTTTCTCCTCGGTCCAGTAATTCAACTCAGCTGCATTCAGCTTCCTACTGGCGTAGGCGACGGGTAAAAGTTCCTCCGGGTGGACTTTTGATTGCTGCAAGAGAGCTGCACCAATACCTACACTGCTAGCGTTCGTCCTTAATACAAATTCCTGTGTGATATCGGGTAGCGTAAGGATGGGTTTGCTGGTGAGCTTTGCCTTTAGCTCTGTGTAAGCTTTTTCACAATCAGCATTCCATTGGATCCCGTCAGGCTGTCCTTTCTTAGTTAAGTTAGTTAATGGTGCACAAGGAGAGTTAAAGTGGGGTATGTACTTCTGATAGAACCCACATAATGACACGAATGATCTCACATCTTTCTTTGTTTGAGGTCTGGGCGCCTTCTTTAACTTCTCTATATTCTTTGGGTCAGGAGACATATGACCTGTAGAAATAGTGTGTCCTAGGAATTCCAACTCCTTACAACCGATATAGCACTTGGTTGGACGTGCAGTCAATCCAGTTTCTCTCAGCCTGTCAAACAACATAGAGAGCGCTACTATATGCTCTTCAAATGTGTTTGTAGCAACAAGAATGTCATCCATAAAGTTAGTGATATGGGGATTTTGTAAATGTTCCAACAATTTCCTCATCATTCTTGAAGAGATACTTGGAGCATTTTTCAGTCCAAAGGGTAGTACATTAAACTCGTAGTGTCCGTCTGATGTACTAAATGCCAGCATTTTCCTAACTTCTGGTTTCACTGGTATTTGGTAGTATCCCTTGCTTAGATCTACCTTCGATAAATACCTAGCCTTACTCAGTGTAGAGAACAGCTGGTTGGTGTCAGGTAATAGGTCCACCTGAGATTCTGTGATCGCATTTAGCTTCCTGTAGTCAATACACAACCTGTGTTCACCACTCGGTTTTCTTAATAGCACCACACTTGAGCTATAGGGAGAGTCTGACTTCGAGATAATTTTCTCCTTCAACAGATAATCAACGTCCTCCCTTAGTGCTTGGGCTTTCGCATAGGGTATAGGGTATGTTCTCATGCATACTGGTGTAGGATCAGTAACCTTCATGTCGTACTCTAACAGATTCGTACGACCTGGCTTATCTGTGAGCACATCAGCATGGGTTTCCAACACTTTCTGAACCATCTTCTTCTGCTCTGGAGTTAAATGTCCACTAATGTTTACTTGAACATAATCCTCTGTAGTTGTGAGTGGAAATTCCATAGAGTGAAGTGGTTCACCGTGCATTTCTGTTGCAACGGCTAAGGTCATGATATGTGCAACTTCTGATGATTCCTTGTGATAGTATTTTTTAAGAAGATTGACATGATATACCTTCTCCTTTCCTTTCTTGCCAATCTTATAATTGGTCCTGGAAAGTTTTTCCAGTATGACATAGGGTCCCTGCCATCCAATCTGCAATTTATTATTGCTGCTTGGCAACAGTAATAACACCTTTTCACCCACCTCCAGTTCCCTATCCTTTGCTTTTTTGTTGTAGTACGCAGCATGCTTCCTCCTGGCCTATCTTAAGTTATCATTGGCCAGTTTCCAACCTGCTTTCAATCGAGATGTCAACTCGTTTACGTACTGGTATGAGGAAGTCACTGTTTCCTCTGCTTTTTCATCAGTCCATGTCCGCAGCAATGCTTCCAGTGGACCTTTTATTGGTCTTCCAAACAACAATGTAGCTGGAGCCAATCCAGTTGAACTGTGGGGTACTTCCCTATATGCAAATAGTGCAGCGGGTAAGTATGTATCCCAAGTATCAGGTTTTTTCACTCGCCATCTTTCTAAGGATTGAAATTAGCGTACCACTGAACCGCTCTACTTGACCGTTCCCTTGGGCATGGTAGGGACTACAGTGATAGTGCCTGGCGTGAAATATCCTGAATACTTTTTGTGTTAGCTTTCCTTTAAACTGAGAACCATTGTCCGTCAATATCTGATGCGGGAAACCTAATCGGGTGAATATTGTCAACAGGGCCTCTGCCACATGCTTTGAATCTATAGATGACATGGCCACTGCTTCTCTCCACATAGAGCAAGTATCAACCAAGATTAAGATGTAAGCATTTCTCTTCTTGGTCCTAGTGAGGGGTCCATCAATATCCACTGCAACACGTTCAAAAGGGGTTCCCATAATGGGCATTTCTCCAAGTATTGCTGGTGCAGTCCTATGCTTAGGAGCTACTCTTTGGCATTCTGGACAGGATCTTACATATCTTTTTATGTCCTCTGTGATTCCTGACCAAAAGTAGTGACAGGCTATCCTTTGTCCGGTGGCCCCTATTCCCATATGTCCACTGAAGGGTATAGCATGTCCTAGCGTCATAACCTTCTCCCTGTAAGATTTTGGCACTACTAGCTGTCCATGCCCTTTAGGTCCTGTTCCAGCTTTTCTGGAGAGTAGGCCATTCTTCATATAAAAGTCTCCTTTCTCTGGAGGGTTATGTGCTTTAGGCAATTTGCCAAAACAAGGCTTCAATGTGCTGTCTGCTGCTTGAGCCTTTTTCATCTCTTCTGGATGAGTATTGATAAGATTTTCCTCCATTTTCCTAGAGCTTTCCCTGGTCTGGACTGTTGCTATAACTACTGGTTTTATAGGTTCTCCAAGGAAAACATTCCTACACCCCAAAATCAAAGGGTAAATAGGGTCGTCCATCACTGCTGCTTTGATTTCTCCTTCCACATAGCGAGATCTTATGTTGATTCGGGCTATGGGTAATGTCATGGTTCTTGCTCCCTTGATCGGTCGTCTGATTTCCACTGTTTCTGTGGTTATCTGGTCAGGACTCACTAGAGAAGAGCACACAGCTGAATCAAAGTCCAATCCTGTGTCATATAAACACAGTACTTGAGTGCTATTCACGGTCACTTCCTCACAGTCAGGGGGATGATTGAAGTCCTTCTGACTTACTGCCAGTTCCTTCCTTCCCGGCTTCCCTGTTGTAAGACATGCAGCATGATGAGGATTCTTCCTTCTGCAGTCCGCAGTATTGTGGTTACTCATTAGACAAGTTTTACACCACTTTCCTTCCTTCCGGTAAGGCGTCTTATCCGATCTTAGAGGGTTTTTGTCCTTTTGCTCAAATCTTTGTTTGTTCCTTGTGGTATGGTCCTTTTGTTCATATTTGGTATAGTTTTGTGATGATTTGAAGTTTTCACCCTGCTTCTTCTTATTTCCTAATAATTCTGCCTGAGCTGCTTGATATCTCTCATCAACAGTTACAATATCTTCCAATCTCTCTGCTCCTTGTTCCATGATAAACTTCCTCATTTCTTGAGGCATGGACTCTTTCAATTGCTCCATCATTATCATTTCTTTCAGATCCTGACACTTTCCTAAACTACTCCATTTTTCCAAATAGGTTTCCAATCTAGCAGAGATTTGGTGATAGTTTTCTCCTGGAAGAAGTTTAGCTGTTCGGAAGCTGTTCGGAAATTCTTTCTATATGATTCTGAGTTCTTTTCGTATCTCACAAGCAATGCCTGCTTCAGGATTTCATAATCTTCCTGGTCATCTCTTGAGAGCTTCAAATATACATCGTAGGCCACACCTCTCAATACCTGAGATAGTTTAGGACTCCACTTTTCTTTCACTAAGCCATAGGTAGTGGCAAGTCTTTCGTATCTATCCAGGTACGACTCAATGGCGTCTTCTTTCTCAACAAATGGGTCCAGATGAAAATTCATGGCCCAACATGAGGTGCTCTGGCTGGAGCTACTCTCAGAGTGAGGTGAGCTACCACCATTATTGCCAGTAGTTGCTTGAATTTCAAGCTCTTTTAATCTCAACTGATGGTCTCTCTCTCTGCTTGCAATTTCCTTTCCTCAGCTTCTAATCTTTTAGTTTCTCTCTCAGCATCCAGTCTTTTGCCTTCTCTCTCAGCTTCCAGTCTTTGTGGTTCTCTCTCAGCTTCCAGTCTTTTGGCTTCTCTTTCAGCTTCTACTTGCAATTTCCTTTCCTCTCTATCCATGTGTTTGTCCAATTCTGTTGTGACATACTGAATAAGAGCATCACCTGTCATATTTAATTCCTTACCCATCTGCATGATCGCAGTTCTGAACTTCACTAGATCAGCCATGGTGTTACTTAGAGAGGGTACGTAATTTTACTATATCCAAATTATTGTAATTAAACTTTATTAATTTAATTGAACAAATAATTTCCGTGCAACTTTGTAAGCATCAACTATTTACTGAGTAATAAATGGTACTCCACCTAAGAAAACAAAAATAAATTATATTTATGAATTTTATTCAAAATTTTGTTTCTTTTGTTATCTATGGGTGGCACAAGATAGAGTTAGTAGATAGATGAATAGACTAAGTATGGCTCAAGGTATATAGAAATATCCCAGGAACGAGCCCCCAGTGTAGCGTGAGGTTTTTATTGGCTCTAGGATCAGTATAGTACTGACAATACAGAAGTAGAATTTCTGCAGAAAATGGTGAAGTCCCAGTGTCTGAGAGAACTACTGGTATCACAAATTAGTTACGACTGTGAATGATCTGATCTCGAAAAATTAATAGAGAGGAGACAGTCATACATTGCCACCCCCGTTGTGTAACCAACTGTGATATTAAAACAAGGAAACAGATTTTACTTAAAAATGATAAAATTAACAAGTCGTTGAAATACAATTTCCTTATTATTTATTTAGTATATACACTATCTACTCTTGTGCTGAAGGATAGATGTTGGAAGATGGAATGTAATGGATTTGTAAGTTTATATATATATATATATATATATATATATATATATATATATATATATATATATATATATATATATATATATATATATATATATATATATATATATATATAACAAGTTTTCCAATTATATGAACACAATTTTATCAGCTGTGCTGTTATTCAATTATAGTAAATGTATCAGCTGTGCTGTTAACTACGTATATAAAATTTATCAGCTATGCTCTTAATCTTGTCTCTTGCTACGCTAACTCAGTTTTTCGTCCTTGACCGTTTAATGCTCACAATAAAACCTGTAGCAAGTAAAAATAGGGGCCAATTTCTGTCCTCAAGCCCACCTATTTCTATTGTACATGAGACGAGCGTGTCTCAGGCGTCCGCTTGTAGGACGAATGACAACATGGCTCAGTATGAGTTAGCAATAGCTAGACAAGACAGGTGTCTACTTGCAAAACATTCTTTCTGACAAATTAACACATGAATACATCCAATAATATAAATTCAACACATGAACACATCCAATAACATAAATTCAACACATGAATACATCCAATAACATAAATTCAATACATGAACACATTCAACAATATGTACACCTAGGTGTGATACAACCATTTCTTCCCCCCTATAATATACCAGGCCCTCTCTGACAAGTACTACACTGGCTGGCAACATATATCCTAACAATATTGTTGTGTTCTGATGATAGGAGTATATGAGACGAGGACTGTTTGGTTATATTTCAGGTTGGAGTTATAGGAGACAACAGATTGGAGTTATACGAGACAATAGACTGAAGTTACATGAGTCAGAAGAAGGACTGTCCTGGCCACATTTCAGGTTGGAGCTATCTGAGACAATAGACTGAAGTCACATGAGACAATAGGTTGAAGCCACATGAGTCCTAACAAGGACTGTTTTGGTTATATTTCAGTTAGTTTTCGTCTTCATCAATCACATCAGGAAACACAATCATTATACCTAATTCCCCAAGACACAATCAGCAACCCGATATATTCACAGTGAAACAACTTATAATAAACATATACAGGTGTAGGTAGTATAAATGACACACAACAAATACAAACATTATATATCTGCTGTAGGCCCACTTTCCCACAAGTTCACAGTAAGTATAATTACCCTTTAAGATTTTAAACAGGCCAGTCGACTCTAGTGAAGCAAGAGTTCCCGGTCAATGCAGGTGAGCAATAAATCAGTCTGACAGCTTCTCTTCTTCAGTCGGTCGTCCAGCTGGCTTCGTGTTGGTGTGTTCGTGATTTTGAATAAAATCTCGCCCGTATATATAGGTAGATGAGGTAACTTTTACTGTTAAAGGAACGCTTTTGATAGGTTCTCGGCGTGGCAAGCTGATTGGACATATGCGGCTCTGTACCATCCGCCGTACCATCCGTGAACGAGACGAGTCCCAGCAAAACAGGGCCCATGCCTAATTTTATTCTGTTTTCCGCCATATTGGGAGACAAGATGGCCGTGACCGAGTACGGAAAAACATGGCTTATGCCTAATTTTATTCTGTCACAGAGACTGGTGAACGGTGCTCGTTGATTGGCTGAGGGATATTTGTATCTCGACATAGTGATTTAACTAAGAAGTGGGTTCACACACACGTTTTACGACACTCCCTTCGGATAGAAGCGCCATTACACTTCTATCTACATCTCTGCCAAGAGTAAACTTGTGCGAAGGTAAACACCTATGACGACCCATTTTAGATACTCTTGAGTATTGGCCATGGTTGGACCACTACTGCAAAGCAGGGGAGGCAATCCGTGACACCCATTGTTGGACCAGTACTGCGGAGCAGGGGAGACTATCCACGCCACACCATTGTTATAAAACCTAACAGACTGTTATTACAGAGAGTAGCTGGGACCCACGCTGGTGTAATGATTACCACATTGCTCTGGCGATCAGGTGTACAAGGTTCAAACCCGGGCGTGGTAATTTGAAGAAGTGTCATCGACCGGGATTTTGACTGAATAACCTGAACGGCCCCTGAGATAAACCCTCTGTGGATGGGAATGAGCGAAGCTCCTGACCGGGTTGGAAGGAAAGTCCACAGGCTTCCCAGCCTCGCAATGACATGTCATTGGGCCGAAGGGCTGAAAGCCCAAGTGCCTCTGGTTAAGAAAAAAAAATTACAGAGAGTAAATTTTTTTGTAAATCTTGCACGATTCTACTTTATTAAAGCTAATATGGTCTAGTACCAAAGACCCTGAACTTGCAACAGAAGGAACCCATTAACTCTAACAAGGCACTTGTGTTACCTTAGCCTGGATCAGTGGTTCCTTTTTTTTTATCTCTAACCAGCGGCACTCGAGCTTTCCAGCTCTTTTTGGCACAATGACATGTCATTGCGAGGCTGGGGGGTCAGTGGACTTTCCTTCCAACCCGGTCAGGAGCTTCGCTCCTTCCCATACACACGGGATTTATGTGCAGGAGCCGATCAGGTTATTCAGTCAAATTTCCGGTCGTAAACATTCCTTCAAACGCTGACGCCCAGGGTTGAACCATGAAAACCTGGTCGCCAGTACAACGCCGTAGCCATTACACCAGCGCGGCTCCCGATCAGTGGTTCCTAACCTGGGGTACTGTGTACCGAGGTCCTTACTAATTTATGTGACCGTATTCTTATAAACATTTAACAACTTTATGATATTAACGATGCTATTATATCATGAAACCAGCTTTTGTTATGAAAAACTAATTAGCCTGCTTATTAATTGTTTTACCAACGGGCTGATCACCCGTTTGCCAGTCACTTCGATTACGGAAACAACAGCAAATGGATTGATTTGCCGTTGCCCTAAAGACGCCAATAGGCGTGATGGGAAACAATGGCAAAGAAAACCTATCTGCTGTTGCCCTAAGACGCCATTAGGCGTAATGGCCACTGACTGCTTTGACGGTCGGTGGCTAAGGACGGAAGAAGAAGAAGAAGAATTAATTGTTTTATTTGCTTGTGCTTGACACATTCTAGAGTTTATTTCATGTCATATTAAATAGTTGATACGGACAAAGCCAAGGAGGCACAAGGACTCAAAAAGGTTGCTAAATCCTGACCTAGATTAAGGTGACAGATTTTGAAAATAAAGCGGGACACTATTTGGACGGTGAAAATTCTTGACAATGTTTATTATTTATTTAAAACTAATATTCAAACTCACAGACAATCGCGGTGAAGGTAAAGCGAAATATTCATTTTAATTTATTTTTTAAGTGTTGTGTCCAGTGGCGCATTCAGGTCACAATTTCAGTTCCTGTGGGTTGTCTGAAAGCTTCGTGTGTTTGAGTTAGTGTTCACTTTATTCTCTATTTACGTTTCCAGCACCCCCACTAATAGTTACACATTACTTTTAAAAAATCTGATTACATACTGTTTAAATATATTGTGCTGGTCCTTTGGTCTGTCTATTCTTATTACCTGTTCTATGGTTACAGATGAACCGCATACCTGTAAATGATCTACTGTTGAGATTCTCTGTTGTTCATACTTCGTACATTTTGGTAGGAAACACAGTATTATTATCTTAAAGACATTCTGCATAGTACGGTTCTTCTATTCCGAAACAGCCCGTTCACGTTGTAGTCTGAGACGTTTCTTATTACTGGGAAATGTTAATTCCCTAGAAAAATGATCTTATCATATTCTTTTTGAAACTTTAAAAAGCTTATATGCATGTTGTAGCGAGAAGAAAGATATAATGACGGTGATATTATTGTGGTGGTTTTTGATGTTATGAAATATGTTTGTTATGTTTCACTATTGTTCTGATTGAGGTCAGCTGTGAAGGTCCCTGATTATAACAATTTATGGGTTGAGTTATCAGGAAACCTTTCTGCTACCACCTTATGATCTCAATCAGACCTATTCTTGACTAGTATGTATGGTAGCTACGTCTAATGTCTAGGGATATGCAAGTGTGGTGTGATGGTAATTTAACACTAACACACACACACACACACACATATAAACAAATATTAAAGTCTATGATCAAATGAACTAAAACCTGGGTTAAATTTTGATGTGTGAATATTTTCTATACAATTTTATTGGTCCTGAACCTAGTATTCTTCTGGTCAGGACTTTCCAAATTAAAAGAACTCAAGGTATATACATAAAAGCAACTTTTCAACACAAAGGGACAGTTTGTCCAAACATATACTGTTAAAATATACTAATAGTGTTACTAACTGTCTAATATTACTGGTTTCTAACACTGGATGGCTGTTTGGGATTCTTTAATCATCCCCAGTTCTTTAATACACAACTTTTAATGTTTAATTCTTTGGGGAATATGTTTATTATGTTACACAAGGGTGCACTAGTCTTTGATGCTGATGAAAAGTCGGGTGCCAGATATTATACTTATCTGGCACAACTTGAACTGTCCGTATTCTTGGCGTAAAACGATCACTTTGATACTGGCCCAAAAGTAACAGGGTGAGCTCTGTAGACCCCTGTCACTACTGGAAATGAAAAGACTTCTCAACTGCTTTTCAATGACTTCTGGCACAGGGCTAGTGCCAGATAAAAACCCACAAATTCAATGAATACACACAGGAACGTTGATTAGCAGACTTCAGATGCACTGCCGGCTGGACTGTGCTGCCTATTATTGTTTTAGTTATATATTTATTTACTAAGGCAAGTCACACTTCACAGAATTTCAAACGTCCTGTTCAAGGAACAGTTTTATAACAAATGGCGTCGATACTTTGAATGTTTCAATATTATAAAAGGCGTTGGCCAATGAGCGAACGACTACTTTTGAATTTGAAAATAAAAGAAAAAAACACACTTGATTTTTGGATTTTAACAAGTTTTCTCCTCACTCATTCTTAGATTTCTACTGCTAAAAATATATTTAGTGTTAAGCCATCCCATAATTTCTCTCCCCTTGTCTACCCCCTCCAATAGAATACATGTACCCTTTTCCTGCCTTTTTTCAAGGACGCGTCAAAAATCAAGACGTTAGTGAAAGTAAAGACGAGCATGTGTTGGTCTGTCTGTCATAACCAATACCGTCTTTTGTCCATATCTTTCTTATTGTCTGTCGGATTTTCTATTTTAAAGAATAAAGCATATTATTTATCAAGAGAAGATAAGCTCTCAACTAACTAACTTTTATGATCATAAACCTATTAAGAAGGAAGTCCATATTTTTCTAGAGATAGTTGCAATTCCCACTATCATACAACTTACGGCATTTCTCCTTCGTTCAGCGTCGTCGTTCAAATTGTAGCAACAACAAGTTGGTGACGTCATAAAATATATCAATTTGCAGACAGAGTAAGGCGTGTGTGGTTATACAGTTCCACTACGTACTCAATGCACTAACAAATTTTAGTGTTGTGGCTTTCTTTTCCATCTGCCGCCAACAATATTTGCCCGCGTTTCCTACAATTTGGCGTGTTTCAACCACTTGTGTCCTCAGTCTAAAAATACATTTGCCTCTCTCCTCTTTTTAGTCCGAAACAAGGCTAATACTGTCAAAATTGTTATCTATAAATCCAAGGTCATAGTACCCTTATACACTACGTTCTTCTGTCTTGCTAAAATCAATGCGTTGGACTGGCCGGGGGAAAGACGACGCGTTACAACTATACTATTATTTGTTTCTACTTATATTATTTTGACTTTTATACTTATAAATGGGGCAAAGTCTTTTACAGACAGGGGGTATGATGTGCTGGTGTTGTGGGTAGTGGGTTTCCCCCCTTGCTTCACCCTAGGCCTAGTGAATTCTTGTTCATGAAAGGAGCGACCATTGCGGTGTTAGTCTCTTGGCCTAGCAAAACCTCTCATACCCCAAGATCGTTGTGCGTGGTGAAGAGCCGCACCCTCCTCGAGGTAGTCCTGGTAACTGAGGGTGCGAATCCTCAGGCTAAACACAAGGGATCTGGAGGAGCAAACCTCGATAATAAAACCGGTGCACTACACCGTACACGCCCTCTGTGGGTGGGAAGGAGCCAGATGGATACTGAACAAGTCTTGGGAGTGGAAACGAGTGTGGACTGCTCCCTGAAGATCGGAACCCATCGTACAGGCACAGAGACTCAGGACTTGACGATCCTATTGCCTTCAACTCTTGGTCACATGCCTAGAGCCTCGGAGAACTCGGCGTAACCAGCAGGCAATTTGGTGGCGGGAAAAGAGCACTGTGAACCCTACCTTGGCTACGTATCACAAGGAGACGCAGAAACACCCCCTTTATCTCCCCCAGAGCTGGCACAGTACACTTCTGGCTTCTACCCGGGGCGGTAGGAAATCCACATCAAACCTGGCAGAGCAAGTCCTCCATCAGATGCGGCCGATGCTGGGCCCACTGG
>JAMPIV010021256.1:0-36810 GCA_024509875.1 Oreohelix idahoensis | reverse complement strand
ATAAAATAACTTGTAGCATTAAACAATCAACAAATTACACAACCACAAACATACAACATCTCCCCCTACCCCGTCATTCTTTCAATTACATACAATTCGCCGACCCGGTTTCTCTACCAGACCTCCACCTACACACACATACACAAACAAATCCACCCCCCCCCGGCACAAATACCCAATTTCAAACCATTCCTTAAATAAACGTTTATTCCGGCAGTATGGAAATTATCCTGGACCTATAAGGTCTCTTAAGTCTTTTATCACCAGGATAGTATTTCCCCCATGGCTCTGGAGTTAAGAATTAAATAAACTAAACTTTCCCAAGAAACTTTACTGATCGGCCTAGGTTTTAGAAAAAATTAAATAAAGTTACCACGAAATTCATGCTTACCAAATTTCGAATTCTCCCACTGAAGGCAATCGATAATATTGAATCAGGAACGCGGGTACCTTGGCAAATTATTTTTTTGGAGACCCGAACTTATGAACTAATTGTGGTTTGTGTATTTATTATCAAGACCCCCACGCGCCGACTTCATGACGTCATATGCGCGGCGTGGTTCTAAAAGCCAATGGGAGCTCTGCATTTCAACTGCAGTTAGCTCTCAGCCACCATCAGAACCTTAGATCATGCTCGATGCAACCAGTTTTCTGCTAGACAAAGGAAACGGGAATTAGTCCTAAAGCCCTATACTGCGGAAATGAAGCAATAATGGCACGCAAATAATTTAACTCCGAAAAATGCGTCTATGGCCACGCAATATCTTTAAAAAAGGACAAGGGGACTTGGTGCCAATCCTGATCTAGCTCTAATAATTCTTTTCGTTCTAGAATATATACTGCAACAGTTCCCTACCACACCAACATTAAAAACAAGGGGACTACTAGTCATAATGAAGAAACATAAAGCAGATGAGATACAAACTCCCTCGTGATCTCATCTTGAAAAAACGTAAATATAGAAGGAGAAGAAACATGGAGAAGGATTAACACCTCCTGTAATCCTCCTAAAATAGTGAAAACAATTGCAAGGAGAAAAAAAAGACATGGGCCATTTGAAAGACAGAATCTCAGTACTTTCGTCACATCACTCCCCCCCTTTCAAAGATTGAGCAACGATCTCCTTACTGAAATCTCTGTGTTTCACATGGCCCTTAACTCTGTCTACAAGGCTGCCTGTCCTTACCCCTCCTATTCAGTGTTCTTCGACCTTCCTCTTTTGCGTTTCCTCCTTCTTCCTCTCCTAGAATGAGCTCCTATGCTCCCGTTGGGAGAGTTGATCTCTCTTCGGGGGACCTGTGCCCGTCTAATGGCGGGTCTGAACTTTCCCTTGCTATGACCGTCAAAAGGCTGTCCTGGTCAGCTGCTGTGTACTGGCGGGGCTGTGGTGACCTGGCGATGGCGACTTCCACTCGCTCAGCGCTGCTAGTCTGTGGCAGCTTCGGGTGTGAGTGATTGCTTGCTGGGCGTAGAGTTGTGATTTCAAATCATCAAAAGTTTCTACCTTTGATAAGGCGGTAGTTTAATATCTGACAAACGATGGAAACCATAGACCTGTAAAAACAGTAATATTAATATTGAAACAAATTATAAAGGTATGTTTCCTCTGGTGATGTAGAACAGAGTCATCTCTCCAGGGATTTGGACTTGTGCGACCACACAATGGGCGGAACTGCCCATTTGGAGGACTTCTGGTGTCGTGTATTTGGATCACACTATTGATCCAATCCTCATCAATAGTCAATAGGCAGAGCTTCTACCTTTGGGCTAACGGATTGTCCAGTGGTTCAGGGTAACCACTCATGTCTGTAATGATCTGCACTCATCTTTAATTTCCTGCAAGTACACATTACTCGGGTTTTATTTGGTAACTCTTGTTCCACTGGCAGTGGTTCTGGACTCGCTCTTCCCCTACCAACATGAAGCGGGACAGAAGCTCTCCAATATAGCTCCTTGCAAATGCGTCGCCTAAGGTCGCTTTTCTCAGTCTTTTCTGTCCTGATACGTTGGTGAGATGAAAGTTTAGAGCACGGGAGCTATCCGTCTAACACCCTGGTTCTACTTTCAACCGTGCCCTCCCCCTGTGAGAGTTTACTGGCATCAGTTGGAATGTGTCCTGCAGTGACACTTGACGGTTTAAGATCCCGTTAGATTGCGGAGAATCTGAGATAAAGCTCTCAGTGACTGGTTCCAATGTTCCGTGAAAACAAATTGGAAAATATAGCCAATTTTTCAAGCTCCTCGTTACAGGAGTCGTTTCCTGTAAATGAGATACGAGAGTTGTGGGGGCCCATCTCCGTTTATAGGCAAACGGTACTTATACTCAGATCACTGTCCTGCGTTTGAGTAAAGTGCTGGTCGGATGGGGCTCCAGGGCTGGTTGGAACTATATATGCTCGCTCAGACCGCTATCTTGTGCCCTATGTAGATGGCGCTGGTCGTTGACATATGTAATACCGCTCTTGTCAGTATGTCCCTCACTTGAAGGAGCTAATCTACCATCGGGGTCCTAAATTCCGACACAACAAAGAGTGTTACTTCCGGAATCAGAGGCCGTCGTCACCCACTGTTTGGCCGGGTTGGCTGAACAGGGCTGGCAGGCGAATTAATTGCCTCTGCAATTAACATATCACTGTCGTCAGAGGCGTTTGCACCTCTCATTGGCACGACAGCTATGTTTTTGAGCTCCGCTCGGGGCATCCGTGAATTAGGGGTTCTCCTATTTCACTTATCTGGCCTGCAGAAGGCCCCCTTGCATAAGCAAGGATCGGCTGTGGGCGGTTCCCCAAAACTAAATATGGGTTACCGAGAATGAAAGTCATAGGGATGGCATACAGCCGTTACAGCTGCCTTGATGGTGCCAGACACGAACTACATTTCACCTCAATATTGGCTACCGGTAATATATGAAAAGCACTGTGAAGTCCCTTCTCTCCACCTTCCTTAAAAAACCGTCCACCATTATTCACTTTTTCCTTCGTCATCTGCCAGGGATATTCACCAGATGTCGGGCGGATCGCGCGACTATGCTGGGGTTAGTAAAGGCCCGCTGTCAAAATAAGCATGTAAGTCTCAGTCCCGTTCACTTCTGCTGGCCCGCTGTTGGAAAACAACTTCTCTGACTGGAAGGGTTTCCACTTCTTTATTCCTTGTTTCACCCTCACAGGCCTTAAACAAGCCACCTGATGAGCGGGTTGTTTGTTTGGGCACCGTGTTGTCCAATGAGAAGTAGTCCGACAGAACCTACAATATCTCTCATTATCTCCCCGGTTCCTGACGGGTTCACGAGAAGTCGGCCCCTGTGTTCTGTTAGGTGGCTGGGAGCGCATGTTATGACTGGGAGGGGGCTCCTTGCGAGACGGCCCTTGCTGTTGGTGAGCTGAAGAGGAAGGCGAATGCGATGAAGATGCTCCTTTGTCCGGGGCTGGCAGGTCATGTTGTTTTCTTTTCTGTCCCAGCACTTCCGCCTGTGCCGACGGTAACCTTTAATCAAATAGAATACTCTGGTCCAGTTGCTTGACGCCCTGCTCCGCCAGGTACTTCCCTAAGTCCGGATACATGTTGGCCTTTATCTGTTCGCACATGATGAGCTCTTCGAGTCCTTCAAACGATTTAGCCAAACCCGACAACTCTCTCCAGCGAGTGAGGTAATTCCTCAGCCTCTCCACAAACTGGGGAAAACTTTCTCCTTTCTCCAGACGACTTTCCCGAAACATCGTTTGGCACTTCCGGGGAGTCCATTGGAATCGCTGTAACAGGGCGTTCCGCAGTGCCTCAAAGTTATTCTGGTCATCCACTAGCATCTTGCTATAGACTTCATACGCATGGTTCTTCAGTGATTGAGATAATTTGAGGCACCAAAGACTATCATCCAGCCCGTATGCCTTTGCCATTCTTTCAAATTTTTCCAAAAATACCTCAATTTTCTCATTCCCGTTAGGAAAAGAGTCCATCGGAAAATTCATGGCTGCCATCCGGGGCCCTCCATTTCCTGAGGTGTCTGTCGCCCCTGCTCCGGGAGAATCTCCGTTAGCCGAACTGCCTTCCGAAGATCGGTACTGCAGTTCCAGTGAACGCAGGGCAAGTTCATGCTGTCTCTCTGCTGCCTTCTCCGCTGCTTCCCTTTCTGCTTTTCTCTCCTCTGCTGGTCGTCGGGCCTTCTCTTCTTTCTCCGCTTCCGATTTACGCAGGTCCATCTCTGCCAGTCGGGCCCTCTCTTCTTTCTCCGCTTCCAATTTACGCAGGTCCATCTCTGCCAGTCGGGCCCTCTCTTCTTTCTCCGCTTCCAATTTACACAGGTCCATCTCTGCCAGTCGGGCCCTCTCTTCTTTCTCCGCTTCCCTTTTCTCTCTCTCCGTCTGCCGGTCCTGTTCCCTCATAATGTAAGCCCTAGTCTCGGCCTCATTCATCCCCATGCTTTTAGCTGCGTCCTTCCATGCAGTAAGTAGCTTGACCAATTCAGCCATCTTACCTGACAAATCAGCAGTACTCACAACGAAGGGAAATGAAAAAATAAGGAACAAGAAAAATTTACTGTTACCTACTAGGAATATGCTGTCGCAAAAACCCGCACTCAGACTAGCACCAAGTCTGACTAATAACTACCTGAAAAAAAAGTTATCCAGCTACCCAAAACCCGAATTTACTTTCCTGTCAAGAAAAAAATTCGATTGGCCATCAATTACTTCTAAGTCATAAACAACCTTACTACAACTAACATTTAAACTGACTACAACCTGTGGAAAAACTTATAGCTGGATCAGTCTTAATATAGCTCAAGTCTAGGGGATTTTTAAGAAATCTATTTCCAGAACTTTCTACAGAGACAATCTATGAATCTAGAATTGATCCCAACAAAGATGATCCCAAGGACGACGCCACCCACTTTGTCACGAAATGGATTTAGGACTAGAGACTGTCTACATACAGTGACAAGACACTAGTGAGAAGAAAGACTGAAAAGATAGATCTAGAAGAAAATGATAGTGAAATGTGAACAGTTGACACTATTGGCTCCGAGGTTAAGAACCGAGGTTGATTCTTTTCTCGCCACTTCGGACGTGTATTATGTGCTATAGTTGTCAACGACCTCTAGCTACCCTAAGGGGATAAGGTTATATCAAGCTTCACAAACACCAAGATACAGACAACATATAGCTACTGTACTTAAATGAAATGACTGATGCCAGCTACAATTTATACAAGTTTATTATACACCTATAAACAAACAAACATATGCATGTCCCATACATAAAGTGCGAGGATGCACACCTGAAAACAACAATCAAGCACAGTTAAAATGCATCAACCCCAACCCTTCTCCCACAATTGCAACCTGTATGGGGACAGAAGTTTGGATTAGACAAAAATAAACCGCACTGCACTTGTCGAGCCTCCACTTCCACAAACTATTCTAAATTAAATGTTAAGTGCACAGTCAGCTGGAACAACTACAAAGTGTCTACACCAACTCTGCGCAGACTCTGGTTCTACACAGCCTATCCTGAAATCTCTTGCACACTGCTTCACAATTAACTTGTCAAAAAAACCCTTCAGCAGCTGTCATCTGCTATACTTGGGACAACACTGCGATGGCTTCTGTGGAGAGTATGGTCACCCTCTCTCTCTCCACCATTCTGGAACTGATGACTAAGGTTTACAAAAAGAACCCCACTGGATTCTGGAAATTGGAATAGGTAGCTGGTTTCTCCAAACACCTCTGGAGTTACCTGCCCTCTCCCTCCTATGGGGTCAGGCCTTCGGCGTTATTATGGCCGGGACGAAGTGAAATAATTACGACAACGCTGGCAGCATGCCAATTTTGCGTGGGTAACAGAACTAGCTTAGCGCTCATGGATTTTCCCACGAATGCTATTTCCACTAGAGAAGGGTCTTCCCCTGCCTGGAAAAACGGGTTTGTTCTCTTTTCCTCGTCCTCCTCTGGCAAGATCTCAAACCCTGCGTCTGAGATGCCAATCTTTTTGCCGGGAGGAAGTTATTGCAACTTCCGCTCTGCCCCCTCAAAAAAAAGCCGCGCTACCTGCTGTTAGACAAAAAAACACAACAGCTAAACAACACGTAAATACTACATTTCTAATAACATATAACTCCCTGACTCTTCAACACGTTATGCACCTCCATACAAAAATCATGCCAACACCGTCCGCTCCTCTCCTGTTCCCTTCTCTACCTGAGCCCACAAGGTAAACATTGGCTAACCCAGATCGCCTGTTCTGCCTGACTAACTCCGAGCAACAACAATATTTTCACTGGCCCGGTCTGGGCAGTCGTACTGTGGCCTACTTCTTACGCTGACACTAATGCCGTAATGATTAATACAAAATAAAACTAGCCCTCTCTAGGAATTCCTAAAATTCCCGTCAGTATGATTAATCACCTCAAAATTGAAATAAAGTATTATTCCCTTAACAGAAATAAATTTCATCTCCATCTTCTGAATACACAGAATAACAATGCACAATCAATAACATATAACCCTGTTTACGCTAGCATCTACATGCCGTCAAAAGTTATACATAACCCCAGATTATTAAATTGAAAACCCCGTAGTTCAACCAAGTGTTTATAATTTTATGACCACGTGCTTCTCTCCCCCTCGTCCCTCTGAACATCGTATCAAATAAATATACCGTAATGAACGCACCCACTTGCTCCAATTAATACCTCTATCACTCCCGTGCTTACGGATAGATGGGTAACTATATAATATAAATAACTTGTAGCATTACATTCACAATAAAACCACAAATACACACGCTCCCGTCATTCTGTAAATTAATAAAATTCGCCGATGCGGGTTTCTCTACAGACCTGCTTTGCAATAATACAAGCACGCCCGCGGCAACTCAACTTTCAAACCATCTTAAATAACGTTATTCCGGCAGTATGGAAATTAACTGGACCTATAAGGTCTCTCAAGTCTTATCACCAGGATAGTATTGATGGCTCTGGAGTTAAGAATTAAATTAAACTAAAACTTCCCAAGAAACTTTACTGATCGGCCTAGGCTTAGACAAAATTAAATAAAGTTACCACGAAAATTCTGCTTACCAAATTTCGAATTCTCCCACTGAAGGCAATCGATAATTTGAATCAGGAACGCGGTTTGGCAATTAATTTTTTTGAGACCGAACTTATGAAATTCGGGTGTATTTATTATCAAGACTCCCACGCGCCGACTTCATGACGTCATATGCGCGGCGTGGTTCTAAAGCCAATGGGAGCTCTGCATTTCAACTGCAGTTAGCTCTCAGCCAATCAGAACCTTAGATCATGCTGATGCAGCCAGTTTCTGCTAGACAAAGAAACGGGAATTAGTCCTAGCCCTATACTGCGGAAATGAAGCAAAAATGGCCGCAAATAATTTAACTCCCGAAAAATGCGTCTATGGCCACGCAATATCTTTAAAAAAAGGACACTGGTGCAAATCCTGATCTAGCCTCTATAATCTTTCATCTAGAATAATAATGCAACAGTTCCCTACACACCAACACTAAACAAGACTACTAGTCATAATGAAGAAACATAAAGCAGATGAGATACAACTCCATCGTGATCTCATCTTGAAAAACGTAAATAATAGAAGGAGAAGAAACATGGCGAAGGATTACCTGTAATCCTTCCTAAAATAGTAAACAAATTGCAAGGAGAAAAAGACATGGGCCATTTGAAAGACAGAATCTCAGTACTTTCGTCACACACTCTCAGACGTCCACTTGAATGTTCTCAAAGAAAGCAGTAGTCAGTTTGAGGCTATTTGAATCCCCGTAAAGCTTTCCATGAAAGGAGCTGGTGTCGGCCATATGCGCTTTCTCTACACCGCATATAAGGGTCAACTTTGAAGCAGATGTTCAGCAGGCTGCCCGATGTTCCAGGAAACCAAGAGCATCCTGAAGGAAGCGGTTTCCAAAAACATTCCCTTCAAGGAGGCAAAACACAGAGTGGCTGCGGATATTGCAGAAAAACAACGCACGATAGACAGACGACAGTTACACAAGCTGACCGCTGAAGTCAGAGAAATGAAAATGAAGCTGCGAATCGAAAAAAACAGCAAGCAGGCAGCCGAAGAACCAACCGACAGTGGAGAAGATGCGATAAACATGCAGAACATAAAACACGTGATGGAAGAAATGAAAAGAATCCAGCAACAAGTAGAAACAGATGTCAAGAAACTGAAAGAGCTGACAGAAGAAAACACAAAAATACTCAAAAGAATAGAAGCAGAAAGAATAGCCATTGAGGAAATATCATCAAACAGCACGCGAGAAACTAAAACGAACAACCAAGCAGTAAAAGAAATCATCCAAGAAACGCTAGAACAGCTACTACCTACGATAATTGAAAAAGCACTGTCACAGATACAGGAGAGCAAGAAGACAAAAGCAACATAAACTATGAGCGTAGAAACACACAAAACAAAACGAGCCAGATAGTTGAGGCAGGACATAAAAAACACCATGAGCGCGACACGGCACCACAAACGGACAAAGAGGAACCCAGACAGCCAGCTAGTGGTCCTTTTCAGGACCGATCACCTCCAGGACTACGAACGAGATACCAGTGAAGACGATAACACCCTATATACCCCAATTATAACCAAACTTTCAGGTTGAACAGGGTATTACAGCAGCATAGTAGACGAAAACAACAACAACAGATGTTCAGCAGTCATTTTATCAGTGCTACAGTTACACTGATCGGTAGTTCCTATCTTTAGCTTGTTGAATAGATGGTATCTCAATCTGTTGTGGCCAGTGCGAAGTCTGAAGATTACCACTTGTTCTCTTCTGTTGAGCTGGTAGTAAGCATCATTCTGTGTGTGACCTGGATGTTCTACATTCCATTTGTTTCTGTATCTGATTCTGATAATACTCTATGCCTCCTCGAAAGTTATGCTTGCATCAGGCTGAGGTAGATGTGAACCTTCTTTTGCCATTCTGTCAGCCTCTTCATTGTTTGCAGTCCTAAATTCTACAAAAGGTAGAATTTAGGACTGCAAAAGGGTGGTATTTTAATGTAGATGGTTAATTTACTGTGGAAGGTTTCGGATACAAGGTTATAGACCTTTATCTCAATTCAATTTCTCAATTCAACTTTCTATCCTAGAGTGACATTATATTTCTCCTACACTACACCTGTAAAAGCAACATTTTGTGCTAGAGTACTTTAGTGAAGTGGCATGATAAAACTGGTAATGTATCAGATGTTAAAAAACATGAAAAACGTTTACTCTGATAAAAGATATCAATTTTCAGATGTTTACACTTTTTGAAACTTCGTAAATCGAGGATTCCTCAGCAAGAAAGAGGTTGGTAAGAAAACGAAGATGGCTGTATACCGCTCCACCTATGTCCCAGTCTTGACATATGGATGCGAGTCATGGGCAATGACTACAACCCACAAAAGCCAGATTCAAACCTCAGAAATGAGGTATCTGAGGAAGGTGGTTGAAGTAACAAGAAGAGACATGGTCCGCAACCAGACGATACGTCAAGGCCTAAAATCCCACCCTCTGCAGACCCAAATAGAACAGTCCCAACTAAGATGGTTTGGCCATGTCTGCAGAATGGGAGAAGATCGGCTACCACGACAAGCATGGGAAACAAAGAGCCAGGGATCCAGACCTCCAGGACGACCCAGAGTCCGCTGGGAGGACAACATTAGACAATCTTTGAAGGACCGAGGACTAGAATGGAACCAGGCCAGGAAGAAGACAGCTGATAGAATAGTCTGGCGCTCTCTCTTCCAAACCTCTACACCTCACGGTAGAAGAGGAACGACTAAGTAAGTAAGTCTTATAGCTGTCATTTTCTGGCCAGCACATGCTCATTTTCATTCTCAGGGTTTGGTTTTGATGTTTTTGATTTTTATCATTAAAAAAAATTGTGTTATATTTCAGTGTCAAATATCTTAGTGGTGGTCCTGGAAACAGGCTGCATCACTGCAGTCTGGCTGAGTGAGTAGGGATCAAAGAGGGAAGGCTAACCCGGTCCCAAAAATGCTGTGCTGAAGTCAGATGTGTCGGCCGAAAGGCGCAAATATCGCAGCTTCGCTGTAAACGGACACAACGCAACCAACGTCCTTTTGAGGACGAACGAAGAAGAAGAAATACCTTAGTGTAGTCTGTAAAGAACACATATAGATGTGTTTTTAATTCTATAGCTCTTTTTTATTAACGTTCTTTTAAAATATAAGGTGTTCGTTCCTTTCCCGGTCTACAAATTCTCAGTGTTCATCACCATTGTCTGATTTAATTTCTCTTCTCACGATAATTCAAAATAATATTTTGGTCATATGACTCATAGGACTTATTGTGCTGTGGGTGATCTTCACATCAGATGGCTCTAGGTTTCTTTGGTAAAGCCATGAAGATGGACTCTAGTCGATTTTCAGGTAGGTGACTACTGTCGAGGATAATTTTTAAGTTTTGTTGTCACTTCTATTCAAATTCCCCCACTGCCTCAATTTCCTCTACTGTTATATTATCTGGTTCAGGTGCTTTGCCCTTCTTCATGTGGTGCATGACATACTTAACTTTTTATGAGTATTAGTGGTCCTTCACAGTGTCTTTAATATTTAATTCTCATCTTTTATCGCCACAGAGCTCTTTTATTTAATCTGTCCATCTTCCTGTTATGTTCTCTGAACCCACTATATTGTTCCTTCTTCTGAGATAGACAGGTAGTGGCCATTCCTGTTATTCTGCCTGTGAACTCATTTATTGATACCATTTTTTTCTGTAATCCCCTTTAACAGACAAAACAAGTTAAAGGCTCTTTTCAAATGACAAACTAATGGCAACATCATTTTTCTGCCTTTTGGAGCATAGACCACCACTACAGCTGGTCTCCCTTGCAGGAAGCCTGCACTAAGCATTCACATGCACTTGTAGCACTAGTTTACATTACAATATGCTGGAGGGACCAGTAATCCTATTTTTCCTTTGTTTCCACAGAGACCCCAGACAGGTACTGAGAGTACACAAATACAGTAGAACTCCATTTATCCGAACCCCAATTATCCGAACATCCAATTATCCGAACACTTTTTCCAGAGAAAAAAAAATCAGGAGCCACCAGTCATGTTATACTACATTTCTGAATCTTTTGATGCGGCAAGCTTCAAATGTGTGCGAACAATTTGTAGAGGATATGATGGGCTAATGGTCGGTCGCTTACGTACAAGAAGTCAGTTAGATCATAAAGTCAGTTAATATCTGGTTTACCAATCCAGTGTACGAGTGCGTTCTAGGCAGAACACTGGCTAAACAGACAGTTCAACTTAAAATAATTGTGTCTGCTACTACAGCAGAATAATTTTGGTGTACAAGTATTTCTCTGTGCGATAAGGCATCTTCCAGTAAGCCTAAAGCATATAAAAGGAACCGCAATGTTTTGACAATTGAAACGAAAACAGAAATTATCAAGAGACTAGGAAAAGGTGAAACTGTGTCTTCACTTGCGAGGATTTTCAATGTTGGGAAAGCTACCGTCTCTGACATCAAAAGTAACAAGGATAAAATTATGACTTTTGCATCGAAATTGGATAGTGAAAATGGGTCGAAGAAACACAAAACCATGAGAAATGCGAAAGATTTGAAATTGGAAGAGGCTTTTTATATATGGTTTGTGCAAAGAAGAAGCAAAGGGGAACCTATCTCTGGCTCTCTATTGTTTGAAAAGGCACTTCAGTTCAACAATCAACTTGACGGTCATTCCTGACTTTAAGGCTAGCCAGGGATGGTTAACAAACTTTAAATCTCGTTATGGCATACGAGAATTGGAGATTCAAGGGGAATCTTTATCTAGCGATGCAACTGCCGCTGAAAATTTTAAAGAAACATTCTTGGCTTTTTTGGAAGAAGAAGGTTATTCACTCGATGATGTGTATAATGCCGATGAGACTGGCTTATACTGGAAATCATTGCCTCAGAAATCACTTGCATCTCACCACGAAGCATCTGCCCCTGGGTTTAAAAAGTGCAATTTTGGTAGCCGCGAATGCCAGTGGAAGTCATCGTTCACCGGTGCGGTGCTAATGATCGGCAAAGCCAAAAAACCACGTTGTTTAAAGAATGTGACATGTCTCCCATTGTGCTACAAAGCACAGAAGAGTGCTTGGATGAATAGTGAAATATTTCTTGATTGGTACGAGTATACAAATCAGTTCATCCCAAATGTGAAGAGGTTGAGAGAACAAGAAAAGAAAACTGGAAAAGTATTTTTTCTACTGGACAATGCACCACCTCATCCAGAGACGGATACATTGAATGCAGTTGATGCAAATTTTAAAGTAATTTTTCTGCCTCTCAATGTAACAGCACTGATTCAACCAATGGATCAGGGTGTTATAGCAAAGCTTAAAAAGATGTACAAGAAGGAAGTCCTGCGTCGTTTATTGTTGGCTGAAGATGAAGAAAGTGTGGTGGCATTTTCCAAAAAACTTAATCTCAAAGACTGCTGCTATATGTTAGCTGATGCTTGGACCACCCTGTCACAGGATAATCTCAACAAGGCTTGGAATAGATTGCTTGGGAAAAAGGAGGAAATGAAACTACTGCAGTGGACACAAATGATGATTGTATAAATGAAGTTGTGGAACTGTTTCAAGCAATGCCCGGATTTTCGGACTGTGACAAAGATGATGCACACATGTGGCTAGAAGATGATAATGATTCTGGTTTTCAGTTTTTGAATGACGAAGAAATGTTGTTTTTGTGCAAGAAGAAAACCAAAATGCATGTAACAGCGATGGCTTGGTACGAGCAAGAAGATGACAGCTGTCCTACACAGCTTCTGCTGTTGAAGGGAATGCGGGACTTAGCAGCCAAAAGGAGACTATCCAGTTTGGTGCAGAAGAGGATTCCTCATTATTTTAAATAGTGGGCTACATCTGTGCAAGTACATGTATACGTAAGTTGCGCCTGGTTTTGAATCGTTTGCAATGTTATTTTGAAAACATTTCTCTTTCTTAAAAAAAAAATAATTAATGCTGTACAAGTAGAACATGCACTGCAGTGTAATGAAAGATTTTGGTGATACAGTGATCTAATACAGTGTGGGTATTATTATTACAGCACAATTAAATATGTTTTATAGTGTATTTTCCTTGTGATGGTTAATTATTTTTAGAAATATGTGTACATGTACTCGATACATTATGTAATCCAATTATCCGAACATTTGATTATCCGAACGATGCTCGGTCCCATGGGGTTCGGATAAATGGAGTTCTACTGTAATGTAACACATTCTTTCAAACATGATTAAGCACGTATTAATGAAGCAACAGACACTTCAACAGAAAGGTCAAGTACATGTTTATTTCAGTAAAAGGTGTGACTGATTAAATATTCAGCAACAAAGCTAAAAAAAACTGTCCAACATAATCAATTAAAATATTTCATTATCTGCCAATGGCATGCCTGAAACAGTTCAGACAAGCAGAAAGACAATATATTTAGCATATGCAATAATATAACTTTCCACTGATGTCAGTTATTTTCATTGTGGGCAGACATCTTTGGGGTGAGGATGTTGGGGAGCTTTGTTGAATTTAATGTGATCAAAAATGTTAATATTTACAGCAATGTTTAAGACTGTGCCACTATTTACAACAGATAAAAAAGATAGTCTCATCACTTTTAACAGGTTATAAGGTAGAGTCAATATATTACAAGATGTGGCAAGTGCTGACAATTATAGCAGGCCTGAAGACAGTTTCAACATTTACATTACTAACTAGACAGTATTGTTATTTACAACACATTCAGACAATACTAACAATATTTCCAATACTATTTAGACAGTGTTATCAGTTACAACAGGTTTTCTTCTTCTTCGTTCGCCTATTTCAACAGTGTTGTCAGTTACAATACTATTTTAACAGTGTTATCAGTTACAATACTATTTTAATAGTGTTATCAGTTACAATACTATTTTATCAGTGTTGCCAGTTACAATACTATTTTTACAATGTTGTCAGTTACAATACTATTTTTACTGTGTTGTCAGTTACAATACTATTTTAACAGTGTTGTCAGCTACAACAGCTTTAGACAATGTCAAAATTTAAAATATTATTTATTTAAACAGTGTTGTCAGTTAAACAGATTTAGACAGTGTTGTCAGTTACAACAGGTTTAGATAGTGTTGTCAGTTAAACAAGTTTAAACAGTGTTGTCAGTTAAACAGGTTTATACAGTGTTGTCAGTTAAACAGGTTTAGACAGTGTTGTCAGTTAAAGAGGTTTAGACAGTGTTGTTAGTTAAACAGGTTTAAACAGTGTTGTCAGTTACAACAGGTTTAGACAGTGTTGTCAGTTACAACAGGTTTAGACAGTGTTGTCAGTTACAACAGGTTTAGACAGTGTTGTCAGTTACAACAGGTTTAGACAGTGTTGTCAGTTACAACAGGTTTAGACAGTGTTGTCAGTTACAACAGGTTTAGACAGTGTTGTCAGTTACAGTAGGTTTAAAGAGTGTTGTCAGTTACAACAGGTTTAGACAGTGTTGTCAGTTACAGTAGGTTTAAAAAGTGTTGTCAGTTACAACCGGTTTAGACAGTGTTGTCAGTTACAGTAGGTTTAAAAAGTGTTGTCAGTTACAACAGGTTTAGACAGTGTTGTCAGCTACAATAGGTTTAAACCGTGTTGTCAGTTAAACAGGTTTAGACAGTGTTGTCAGTTACAACAGGTTTAGACAGTGTTGTCAGTTACAACAGGTTTAGACAGTGTTGTCAGTTACAGTAGGTTTAAAGAGTGTTGTCAGTTACAACAGGTTTAGACAGTGTTGTCAGTTACAACAGGTTTAGACAGTGATGTCAGTTACAGTAGGTTTAAAGAGTGGTGTCAGTTACAACAGGTTTAGACAGTGTTGTCAGTTACAATAGATTTAGACAGTGTTGTCAGTTACAACAGGTTTAGACAGTGTTGTCAGTTACAGTAGGTTTAGACAGTGTTGTCAGTTACAGTAGGTTTAAAGAGTGGTGTCAGTTACAACAGGTTTAGACAGTGTTGTCAGTTACAATAGATTTAGACAGTGTTAGTTACAAGATGTTAGGACATCAACATTTACAATATTATTTAAACAGTGTTGTCAGTTACAAGATGTTTAGACAGTATCAACATTTATAACAGGAGTTTAGAAAGACTATGTGATCATTACAGCATGTTTAATACAAGCATTTAGTAACACAAATGTGTAGGTTGTGTCACTGTTGATAGCCGATTTACAACAGTCAAGTACACTGCTTATTGCATATTTGCAACAGTCAAGTACACTGCTGATAGAATATTTACAACAGTCAAGTACACTGCTGATAGAATATTTACAACAGTCAAGTACACTGCTGATAGCATATTTACAACAGTCAAGAACACTGTTGATAGCAGATTTACAACAGTCAAGTACACTGCTTTAGCAGATTTACAACAGCCAAGTACACTGTTGATATCAGATTTACAACAGTCAAGTACACTGCTGATATCATACTTACAACAGTCAAGCACACTGCTAATAGCAGATTTACAACAGTCAAGTACACTGTTGATAGCAGATTTACAACAGTCAAGTACACTGTTGATAGCAGATTTACAACAGGCAAGAACTGATAGTTTCAACAGGTTTAAAAATGACTTGTTCATGATGTAGAAGTCTTTTAAGCTTTTTTTTTTTTTTTAATAGGATGGGGTAGCTGCCATTGCCCAACCCAACTTAGTCAACTTAGTCTGGTCGAGTATAGCGTTTATATTCCTCTGTATCCCTTCCAGGCCCCCAGTACCCCACAGGAGTTCTGTATTTTATTTTGACACATATTTCTAACAAGATGATAAAGATATTTCCAGTCTGGCATATTTTTAAGGGTTGAGGGTGGCTCTTAAATCATGGGGAAATTATGAGATGCTATTCAGTCACACAAACAGTTGACACAAGTTGCAGTTTATCCATTCTAATGTCACTTTTCTTTTGGAATTCTTTAAGCAATATATATATTTTCATAAAGTATCACTGCATATTTAGTCTTCTCAAGTCTTCTACTTTGCCTGGACATTGCCCTCAAGACAGGTAGCTCTTTAAATGCTTATCGCTTATAAGAATTATGAAATTCCGTAAACACAAATTGGAAAATAAATTTGTAAAAAGTTTTATATTTGAAAAATTTTTGATGCTTTGAAAAGTAATTTAAAAAAAACACTATAAGGTTTATTTGATAGCTTAACGAACAATATAGACAGGTCTGTGACTCTTTATCCGAAATCCTCGGGGACAGATTTGTTTAGGACACCAGATTTTTCGCTTTTCAGATGTCGCCCAAATCACGATCAAATGGTAGCCAAAAATGTCCAAAATAGCCCAAGTTGACCAGTCTGCGTAAAAGAAATATTGTCCAAAATAGCCAGAAATCGCCCAAATGTGATAGAAAAGTAGCCCAAAGTAAATTTCGATTTTCAGAACATTTCAGTTTTTGGGTGTTTCAGATACTTCTTCTTCTTCTTCGTACACTCTGTCACGAAATGGATTTAGGACTAGAGACTGTCTACATACAGTGACAAGACACTAGTGAGAAGAAAGACTGAAAAGATAGATCTAGAAGAAAATGATAGTGAAATGTGAACAGTTGACACTATTGGCTCCGAGGTTAAGAACCGAGGTTGATTCTTTCCTCGCCACTTCGGACGTATTATGTGCTATAGTTGTCAACGACCTCTAGCTACCCTAAGGGGATAAGGTTATATCAAGCTTCACAAACACCAAGATACAGACAACATATAGCTACTGTACTTAAATGAAATGACTGATGCCAGCTACAATTTATACAAGTTTATTATACACCTATAAACAAACAAACATATGCATGTCCCATACATAAAGTGCGAGGATGCACACCTGAAAACAACAATCAAGCACAGTTAAAATGCATCAACCCCAACCCTTCTCCCACAATTGCAACCTGTATGGGGACAGAAGTTTGGATTAGACAAAAATAAACCGCACTGCACTTGTCGAGCCTCCACTTCCACAAACTATTCTAAATTAAATGTTAAGTGCACAGTCAGCTGGAACAACTACAAAGTGTCTACACCAACTCTGCGCAGACTCTGGTTCTACACAGCCTATCCTGAAATCTCTTGCACACTGCTACACAATTAACTTGTCAAAAAAACCCTTCAGCAGCTGTCATCTGCTATACTTGGGACAACACTGCGATGACTTCTGTGGAGACTATGGTCACCCTCTCTCTCTCCACCATTCTGGAACTGATGACTAAGGTTTACAAAAAGAACCCCACTGGATTCTGGAAATTGGAATAGGTAGCTGGTTTCTCCAAACACCTCTGGAGTTACCTGCCCTCTCCCTCCTATGGGGTCAGGCCTTCGGCGTTATTATGGCCGGGACGAAGTGAAATAATTACGACAACGCTGGCAGCATGCCAATTTTGCGTGGGTAACAGAACTAGCTTAGCGCTCATGGATTTTCCCACGAATGCTATTTCCACTGGAGAAGGGTCTTCCCCTGCCTGGAAAAACGGGTTTGTTCTCTTTTCCTCGTCCTCCTCTGGCAAGATCTCAAACCCTGCGTCTGAGATGCCAATCTTTTTGCCGGGAGGAAGTTATTGCAACTTCCGCTCTGCCCCCTCAAAAAAAAAAGCCGCGCTACCTGCTGTTAGACAAAAATACACAACAGCTAAACAACACGTAAATACTACATTTCTAATAACATATAACTCCCTGACTCTTCAACACGTTATGCACCTCCATACAAAAAATCATGCCAACACCGTCCGCTCCTCTCCTGTTCCCTTCTCTACCTGAGCCCACAAGGTAAACATTGGCTAACCCAGATCGCCTGTTCTGCCTGACTAACTCCGAGCAACAACAATATTTTCACTGGCCCGGTCTGGGCAGTCGTACTGTGGCCTACTTCTTACGCTGACACTAATGCCGTAATGATTAATACAAAATAAAACTAGCCCTCTCTAGGAATTCCTAAAATTCCCGTCAGTATGATTAATCACCTCAAAATTGAAATAAAGTATTATTCCCTTAACAGAAATAAATTTCATCTCCATCTTCTGAATACACAGAATAACAATGCACAATCAATAACATATAACCCTGTTTACGCTAGCATCTACATGCCGTCAAAAGTTATACATAACCCCAGATTATCAAATTGAAAACCCCGTAGTTCAACCACGTGTTTATAATTTTATGACCACGTGCTTCTCTCCCCCTCGTCCCTCTGAACATCGTATCAAATAAATATACCGTAATGAACGCACCCACTTGCTCCAATTAATATCTCTATCACTCCCGTGCTTACAGATAGATGGGTAACTATATAATATAAATAACTTGTAGCATTACATTCACAATAAAACCACAAATACACACGCTCCCGTCATTCTGTAAATTAATAAAATTCGCCGATGCGGGTTTCTCTACAGACCTGCTTTGCAATAATACAAGCACGCCCGCGGCAACTCAACTTTCAAACCATCTTAAATAACGTTATTCCGGCAGTATGGAAATTAACTGGACCTATAAGGTCTCTTAAGTCTTATCACCAGGATAGTATTGATGGCTCTGGAGTTAAGAATTAAATTAAACTAAAACTTCCCAAGAAACTTTACTGATCGGCCTAGGTTTAGACAAAATTAAATAAAGTTACCACGAAAATTCTGCTTACCAAATTTCGAATTCTCCCACTGAAGGCAATCGATAAATTGAATCAGGAACGCGGCTTGGCAATTAATTTTTTTGAGACCGAACTTATGAAATTCGGGTGTATTTATTATCAAGACCCCCACGCGCCGACTTCATGACGTCATATGCGCGGCGTGGTTCTAAAGCCAATGGGAGCTCTGCATTTCAACTGCAGTTAGCTCTCAGCCAATCAGAACCTTAGATCATGCTGATGCAACCAGTTTCTGCTAGACAAAGAAACGGGAATTAGTCCTAGCCCTATACTGCGGAAATGAAGCAAAAATGGCCGCAAATAATTTAACTCCCGAAAAATGCGTCTATGGCCACGCAATATCTTTAAAAAAAAGGACACTGGTGCAAATCCTGATCTAGCCTCTATAATCTTTCGTCTAGAATAATAATGCAACAGTTCCCTACACACCAACACTAAACAAGACTACTAGTCATAATGAAGAAACATAAAGCAGATGAGATACAACTCCATCGTGATCTCATCTTGAAAAACGTAAATAATAGAAGGAGAAGAAACATGGCGAAGGATTACCTGTAATCCTTCCTAAATAGTAAACAAATTGCAAGGAGAAAAAGACATGGGCCATTTGAAAGACAGAATCTCAGTACTTTCGTCACATCACTCCCCCGTTTCAAAGATTGAGCAACGATCTCCTTACTGAAATCTCTGTGTTTCACACTGGCCCTTAACTCTGTCTACAAGGCTGCCTGTCCTTACCCCTCCTATTCAGTGTTCTTCGACCTTCCTCTTTTGCGTTTCCTCCTTCTTCCTCTCCTAGAATGAGCTCCTATGCTCCGTTGGGAGAGTTGATCTCTCTTCGGACCTGTGCCGTCTAATGGCGGGTCTGAACTTTCCCTTGCTATGACCGTCAAAAGGCTGTCCTGGTCAGCTGCTGTGACTGGCGGGCGCTGTGGTGACCTGGCGATGGCGACTTCCTCGCTGCGCGTCAGCAGGGTTGTGACTGCTGGTACTGTGCGAGAACGATGCAACGTCTCGGGTTCCTCTGGTGTAGAGCCTCCGATTGCTTGCTGGGCGTCTATTGGATCACGATCAATCTCAATAGTTTCTACCTTTGGGAAAAGGTAGGTAATATCTGCTACAAATAAGGGAGGGAAACCTGAGGCCTGTAAACAGTAAATTAATATGAAACAAATATAAAGGTATGTTATCAGGCACTCGCAGGAAATAAAGAAGTAGAACACCAGACAACAGAAAAACAACAGACATGAGTGGCTTACCCAGGATTTGAACACTGGACCTTCCGTGCGACACACAATAGGCGGAACTGCCCATGGAGGACTTCTGGTGTCGTGTATTGTGGTTCGCACTATTGACCTGCCATTGAAACATCATTTTTAGATGATGCGTAGATGGCAGAGCGGATAGTGTGATTCGCTTGCATGGCTAGGCGGGGTTGTCGCACGGAAGGTCCAGTGTTCAAATCCTGGGTAAGCCACTCATGTCTGTTGTTTTTCTGTTGTCTGGTGTTCTACTTCTTTATTTCCTGCGAGTGCCTGATAACATACCTTTATATTTGTTTCATATTAATTTAGGTAATATCTGCCCCTGGCAGTGGTTCTGGACTCGCTCTTCCCCTACCAACATGAAGCGGGACAGAGCTCTCCAATATAGCTCCTTGCAAATGCGTAAGGTCGCTTTTCTCATTCTTTTCTGGCCTGAAAAGTTGGCGAGATGAAACTGTAGACCACGGGAGCTCTCCGTCTAACACCCTGGTTCTATCTTCAATCTTGCCCTCCCCTGTGAGAGTTACTGGCGTCAGTTGGAATGTGTCCTGCAGTGACACTTGACGGTTTAAGATCCCGTTAGATTGCGGAGAATCTGAGATAAAGCTCTCAGTGACTGGTTCCAATGTTCCGTGAAACAAATTGGAAAATATAGCCAATTTTCCAGGCTCCTCGTTACAAGAGTCGTTTCCTGTAAATGAGATACGAGAGTTGTGGGGCCCATCTCCGTTTATAGGCAAACGGATACTCAGATCACTGTCCTGCGTTTGAGTAAAGTGCTGGTCGGATGGGGCTCCAGGGCTGGTTGGAACTATATGCTCGCTCAGACCGCTATCTTGTGCCCTATGAAGATGGCGCTGGTCGTTGACATATGTAATACCGCTCTTGTCAGTATGTCCCTCACTTGAAGGAGCTAATACCATCGGGGGCCTAATTCCCGACAACAAAGAGTGTACTTCCTGAATCAGAGGCGTCGTCACCACTGTTTGGCCGGTTGGCTGAACAGGGCTGGCAGGCGAATTTGCCTCTGCAATTAACATATCACTGTCGTCAGAGGCGTTGCACCTCTCCTTGGCACGACAGCTATGTTTGAGCTCGCTCGGGGCTCCGTGAATTAGGGGTTCTCCTTTTTCACTTATCTGGCCTGCAGTAGGCCCCCTTGCATCAGCAAGGATCGGTGTGGGCGGGTTCCCCAAAACTAAATATGGGTTACCGAGAATGAAGTCATAGGCTGGCTCAGCCGTTACAGCTGCCTTGATGGTGCCAGACACGAACCTACATTTCACCTCAATATTGGCTACCGGAAAGCACTGTGAAGTCCCTTTCCTTAAAACTCCACCAATATTCACTTTTTCCTTCGTCATCTGCCAGGGCTTCACCAGATGTCGGGCGACTATGCTGGGGTTAGTAAGCCCGCTGTCAAATAAGCATGTAGTCTCAGTCCCGTTCACTTCTGCTGGCCCGCTGTTGGAAAACAACTTCTCTGACTGGAAGGGTTTCCACTTCTTCCCTTGTTTCACCCTCACAGGCCTTAAACAAGCCACCTGATGAGCGGGTTGTTTGTTTGGGCACCGTGTTGTCCAATGAGAAGTAGTCCGACAGAACCTACAATATCTCTCATTATCTCCCCGGTTCCTGACGGGTTCACGAGAAGTCGGCCCCTGTGTTCTGTTAGGTGGCTGGGAGCGCATGTTATGACTGGGAGGGGGCTCCTTGCGAGACGGCCCTTGCTGTGGGTGAGCTGAAGAGGAAGGCGAATGCGATGAAGATGCTCCTTTGTCCGGGGCTGGCAGGTCAGGGTGTTTTCTTTTTCTGGCCCAGTACTTCGGCCTGTGCCGACTGGAACCTTTCAGCAAATAGAATAATCTGGTCCAGTTGCTGGGCGCCCTGCTCCGCCAGGTACTTCCTTAAGTCTGGGGACATGTTGGCCTTTATCTGTTCGCACATGATGAGCTCTTCGAGTCCTTCAAACGATTTAGCCAAACCCGACAACTCTCTCCAGCGAGTGAGGTAATTCCTCAGCCTCTCTGCGAACTGGGGAAAACTTTCTCCTTTCTCCAGACGACTTTCCCGAAACATCGTTTGGCACTTCCGGGGAGTCCATTGGAATCGCTGTAACAGGGCGTTCCGCAGTGCCTCAAAGTTATTCTGGTCATCCACTAGCATCTTGCTATAGACATCATACGCATGTCCTCTTAGTGATTGAGATAATTTGAGGCACCAAAGACTATCATCCAGCCCGTATGCCTTTGCCATCCTTTCAAATTTTTCCAAAAATACCTCAATTTTCTCATTCCCGTTAGGAAAAGAGTCCATCGGAAAATTCATGGCTGCCATCCGGGGCCCTCCATTTCCTGAGGTGTCTGTCGCCCCTGCTCCGGGAGAATCTCCGTTAGCCGAACTGCCTTCCGAAGATCGGTACTGCAGTTCCAGTGAACGCAGGGCAAGTTCATGCTGTCTCTCTGCTGCCTTCTCCGCTGCTTCCCTTTCTGCTTTTCTCTCCTCTGCCTGTCGGGCCTTCTCTTCTTTCTCCGCTTCCAATTTACGCAGGTCCATCTCTGCCAGTCGGGCCCTCTCTTCTTTCTCCGCTTCCAATTTACGCAGGTCCATCTCTGCCAGTCGGGCCCTCTCTTCTTTCTCCGCTTCCAATTTACGCAGGTCCATCTCTGCCAGTCGGGCCCTCTCTTCTTTCTCCGCTTCCCTTTTCTCTCTCTCCGTCTGCCGGTCCTGTTCCCTCATAATGTAAGCCCTAGTCTCGGCCTCATTCATCCCCATGCTTTTAGCTGCGTCCTTCCATGCAGTAAGTAGCTTGACCAATTCAGCCATCTTACCTGACAAATCAGCAGTACTCACAACGAAGGGAAATGACAAAAAAAGGAACAAGAAAAATTTACTGTTACCTACTAGGAATATGCTGTCGCAAAAACCCGCACTCAGACTAGCACCAAGTCTGACTAATAACTACCTGAAAAAAAAGTTATCCAGCTACCCAAAACCCGAATTTACTTTCCTGTCAAGAAAAAAATTCGATTGGCCATCAATTACTTCTAAGTCATAAACAACCTTACTACAACTAACATTTAAACTGACTACAACCTGTGGAAAAACTTATAGCTGGATCAGTCTTAATATAGCTCAAGTCTAGGGGATTTTTAAGAAATCTATTTCCAGAACTTTCTACAGAGACAATCTATGAATCTAGAATTGATCCCAACAAAGATGATCCCAAGGACGACGCCACCCACTTTGTCACGAAATGGATTTAGGACTAGAGACTGTCTACATACAGTGACAAGACACTAGTGAGAAGAAAGACTGAAAAGATAGATCTAGAAGAAAATGATAGTGAAATGTGAACAGTTGACACTATTGGCTCCGAGGTTAAGAACCGAGGTTGATTCTTTCCTCGCCACTTCGGACGTATTATGTGCTATAGTTGTCAACGACCTCTAGCTACCCTAAGGGGATAAGGTTATATCAAGCTTCACAAACACCAAGATACAGACAACATATAGCTACTGTACTTAAATGAAATGACTGATGCCAGCTACAATTTATACAAGTTTATTATACACCTATAAAACACAAACAAACATATGCATGTCCCATACATAAAGTGCGAGGATGCACACCTGAAAACAACAATCAAGCACAGTTAAAATGCATCAACCCCAACCCTTCTCCCACAATTGCAACCTGTATGGGGACAGAAGTTTGGATTAGACAAAAATAAACCGCACTGCACTTGTCGAGCCTCCACTTCCACAAACTATTCTAAATTAAATGTTAAGTGCACAGTCAGCTGGAACAACTACAAAGTGTCTACACCAACTCTGCGCAGACTCTGGTTCTACACAGCCTATCCTGAAATCTCTTGCACACTGCTACACAATTAACTTGTCAAAAAAAACCTTCAGCAGCTGTCATCTGCTATACTTGGGACAACACTGCGATGACTTCTGTGGAGAGTATGGTCACCCTCTCTCTCTCCACCATTCTGGAACTGATGACTAAGGTTTACAAAAAGAACCCCACTGGATTCTGGAAATTGGAATAGGTAGCTGGTTTCTCCAAACACCTCTGGAGTTACCTGCCCTCTCCCTCCTATGGGGTCAGGCCTTCGGCGTTATTATGGCCGGGACGAAGTGAAATAATTACGACAACGCTGGCAGCATGCCAATTTTGCGTGGGTAACAGAACTAGCTTAGCGCTCATGGATTTTCCCACGAATGCTATTTCCACTAGAGAAGGGTCTTCCCCTGCCTGGAAAAACGGGTTTGTTCTCTTTTCCTCGTCCTCCTCTGGCAAGATCTCAAACCCTGCGTCTGAGATGCCAATCTTTTTGCCGGGAGGAAGTTATTGCAACTTCCGCTCTGCCCCCTCAAAAAAAAAGCCGCGCTACCTGCTGTTAGACAAAAAAAAACACAACAGCTAAACAACACGTAAATACTACATTTCTAATAACATATAACTCCCTGACTCTTCAACACGTTATGCACCTCCATACAAAAATCATGCCAACACCGTCCGCTCCTCTCCTGTTCCCTTCTCTACCTGAGCCCACAAGGTAAACATTGGCTAACCCAGATCGCCTGTTCTGCCTGACTAACTCCGAGCAACAACAATATTTTCACTGGCCCGGTCTGGGCAGTCGTACTGTGGCCTACTTCTTACGCTGACACTAATGCCGTAATGATTAATACAAAATAAAACTAGCCCTCTCTAGGAATTCCTAAAATTCCCGTCAGTATGATTAATCACCTCAAAAATTGAAATAAAGTATTATTCCCTTAACAGAAATAAATTTCATCTCCATCTTCTGAATACACAGAATAACAATGCACAATCAATAACATATAACCCTGTTTACGCTAGCATCTACATGCCGTCAAAAGTTATACATAACCCCAGATTATTAAATTGAAAACCCCGTAGTTCAACCAAGTGTTTATAATTTTATGACCACGTGCTTCTCTCCCCCTCGTCCCTCTGAACATCGTATCAAATAAATATACCGTAATGAACGCACCCACTTGCTCCAATTAATACCTCTATCACTCCCGTGCTTACGGATAGATGGGTAACTATATAATATAAATAACTTGTAGCATTACATTCACAATAAAACCACAAATACACACGCTCCCGTCATTCTGTAAATTAATAAAATTCGCCGATGCGGGTTTCTCTACAGACCTGCTTTGCAATAATACAAGCACGCCCGCGGCAACTCAACTTTCAAACCATCTTAAATAACGTTATTCCGGCAGTATGGAAATTAACTGGACCTATAAGGTCTCTCAAGTCTTATCACCAGGATAGTATTGATGGCTCTGGAGTTAAGAATTAAATTAAACTAAAACTTCCCAAGAAACTTTACTGATCGGCCTAGGCTTAGACAAAATTAAATAAAGTTACCACGAAAATTCTGCTTACCAAATTTCGAATTCTCCCACTGAAGGCAATCGATAATTTGAATCAGGAACGCGGTTTGGCAATTAATTTTTTTGAGACCGAACTTATGAAATTCGGGTGTATTTATTATCAAGACTCCCACGCGCCGACTTCATGACGTCATATGCGCGGCGTGGTTCTAAAGCCAATGGGAGCTCTGCATTTCAACTGCAGTTAGCTCTCAGCCAATCAGAACCTTAGATCATGCTGATGCAGCCAGTTTCTGCTAGACAAAGAAACGGGAATTAGTCCTAGCCCTATACTGCGGAAATGAAGCAAAAATGGCCGCAAATAATTTAACTCCCGAAAAATGCGTCTATGGCCACGCAATATCTTTAAAAAAAGGACACTGGTGCAAATCCTGATCTAGCCTCTATAATCTTTCATCTAGAATAATAATGCAACAGTTCCCTACACACCAACACTAAACAAGACTACTAGTCATAATGAAGAAACATAAAGCAGATGAGATACAACTCCATCGTGATCTCATCTTGAAAAACGTAAATAATAGAAGGAGAAGAAACATGGCGAAGGATTACCTGTAATCCTTCCTAAAATAGTAAACAAATTGCAAGGAGAAAAAGACATGGGCCATTTGAAAGACAGAATCTCAGTACTTTCGTCACACACTCTCATACGTCCACTTGAATGTTCTCAAAGAAAGCAGTAGTCAGTTTGAGGCTATTTGAATCCCCGTAAAGCTTTCCATGAAAGGAGCTGGTGTCGGCCATATGCGCTTTCTCTACACCGCATATAAGGGTCAACTTTGAAGCAGATGTTCAGCAGGCTGCCCGATGTTCCAGGAAACCAAGAGCATCCTGAAGGAAGCGGTTTCCAAAAACATTCCCTTCAAGGAGGCAAAACACAGAGTGGCTGCGGATATTGCAGAAAAACAACGCACGATAGACAGACGACAGTTACACAAGCTGACCGCTGAAGTCAGAGAAATGAAAATGAAGCTGCGAATCGAAAAAAACAGCAAGCAGGCAGCCGAAGAACCAACCGACAGTGGAGAAGATGCGATAAACATGCAGAACATAAAACACGTGATGGAAGAAATGAAAAGAATCCAGCAACAAGTAGAAACAGATGTCAAGAAACTGAAAGAGCTGACAGAAGAAAACACAAAAATACTCAAAAGAATAGAAGCAGAAAGAATAGCCATTGAGGAAATATCATCAAACAGCACGCGAGAAACTAAAACGAACAACCAAGCAGTAAAAGAAATCATCCAAGAAACGCTAGAACAGCTACTACCTACGATAATTGAAAAAGCACTGTCACAGATACAGGAGAGCAAGAAGACAAAAGCAACATAAACTATGAGCGTAGAAACACACAAAACAAAACGAGCCAGATAGTTGAGGCAGGACATAAAAAAAACACCATGAGCGCGACACGGCACCACAAACGGACAAAGAGGAACCCAGACAGCCAGCTAGTGGTCCTTTTCAGGACCGATCACCTCCAGGACTACGAACGAGATACCAGTGAAGACGATAACACCCTATATACCCCAATTATAACCAAACTTTCAGGTTGAACAGGGTATTACAGCAGCATAGTAGACGAAAAAACAACAACAACAGATGTTCAGCAGTCATTTTATCAGTGCTACAGTTACACTGATCGGTAGTTCCTATCTTTAGCTTGTTGAATAGATGGTATCTCAATCTGTTGTGGCCAGTGCGAAGTCTGAAGATTACCACTTGTTCTCTTCTGTTGAGCTGGTAGTAAGCATCATTCTGTGTGTGACCTGGATGTTCTACATTCCATTGGTTTCTGTATCTGATTCTGATAATACTCTATGCCTCCTCGAAAAGTTATGCTTGCATCAGGCTGAGGTAGATGTGAACCTTCTTTTGCCATTCTGTCAGCCTCTTCATTGTTTGCAGTCCTAAATTCTACAAAAGGTAGAATTTTTCTTAGGACTGCAAAAAGGTGGTATTTTAATGTAGATGGTTAATTCACTGTCGATGGTCCCGTATACATGGTTATCGACCTTTATCTCAATGCAATCTCTCAATTCAACTTTCTCCCCTAGAGTGACATTATATTTCTCCTACACTACACCTGTAAAAGCAACATTTTGTGCTAGAGTTTGGTTTGGTTTTTACTTTAGTGAAGTGGCATGATAAAACACTGGTAATGTATCAGATGTTAAAAAACATGAAAAACGTTTTTACTCTGATAAAAAGATATCAATTTTCAGATGTTTACAAAGAAGAGTTTTGAAACTTCGTAAATCGAGGATTCCTCAGCAAGAAAGAGGTTGGTAAGAAAACGAAGATGGCTGTATACCGCTCCACCTATGTCCCAGTCTTGACATATGGATGCGAGTCGTGGGCAATGACTACAACCCACAAAAAGCCAGATCCAAACCTCAGAAATGAGGTATCTGAGGAAGGTGGTTGAAGTAACAAGAAGAGACATGGTCCGCAACCAGACGATACGTCAAGGCCTAAAATCCCACCCTCTGCAGACCCAAATAGAACAGTCCCAACTAAGATGGTTTGGCCATGTCTGCAGAATGGGAGAAGATCGGCTACCACGACAAGCATGGGAAACAAAGAGCCAGGGATCCAGACCTCCAGGACGACCCAGAGTCCGCTGGGAGGACAACATTAGACAATCTTTGAAGGACCGAGGACTAGAATGGAACCAGGCCAGGAAGAAGACAGCTGATAGAATAGTCTGGCGCTCTCTCTTCCAAACCTCTACACCTCACGGTAGAAGGGGAACGACTAAGTTAGTAAGTCTTATAGCTGTCATTTTCTGGCCAGTACATGCTCATTTTCATTCTCAGGGTTTGGTTTTGATGTTTTTGATTTTTATTATAAAAAAAAAATTGTGTTATATTTCACAGTGTCAAATACCTTAGTGGTGGTCCTGGAAACAGGCTGCATCACTGCAGTCTGGCTGAGTGAGTAGGGATCAAAGAGGGAAGGCTAACCCGGTCCCAAAAATGCTGTGCTGAAGTCGGATGTGTCGGCCGAAAGGCGCAAATATCGCAGCTTCGCTGTAAACGGACACAACGCAACCAACGTCCTTTTGAGGACGAACGAAGAAGAAATACCTTAGTGTAGTCTGTAAAGTACACATATAGATGTGTTTTTAATTCTATAGCTCTTTTTTATTAACGTTCTTTTAAAATATAAGGTGTTCGTTCCTTTCCTGGTCTACAAATTCTCACTGTTCATCACCATTGCCTGATTTAATTTCTCTTCTCACGATAATTCAAAATAATATTTTGGTCATATGACTCATAGGACTTATTGTGCTGTGGGTGATCTTCACATCAGATGGCTCTAGGTTTCTTTGGTAAAGCCATGAAGATGGACTCTAGTCGATTTTCAGGTAGGTGACTACTGTCGAGGATAATTTTTAAGTTTTGTTGTCACTTCTATTCAAATTCCCCCACTGCCTCAATTTCCTCTACTGTTATATTATCTGGTTCAGGTGCTTTGCCCTTCTTCATGTGGTGCATGACATACTTAACTTTTTATGAGTATTAGTGGTCCTTCACAGTGTCTTTAATATTTAATTCTCATCTTTTATCGCCACAGAGCTCTTTTATTTAATCTGTCCATCTTCCTGTTATGTTCTCTGAACCCACTATATTGTTCCTTCTTCTGAGATAGACAGGTAGTGGCCATTCCTGTTATTCTGCCTGTGAACTCATTTATTGATACCATTTTTTTCTGTAATCCCCTTTAACAGACAAAACAAGTTAAAGGCTCTTTTCAAATGACAAACTAATGGCAACATCATTTTTCTGCCTTTTGGAGCATAGACCACCACTACAGCTGGTCTCCCTTGCAGGAAGCCTGCACTAAGCATTCACATGCACTTGTAGCACTAGTTTACATAGCAATTTCTTTTACATGATGAGGTTGGCAGCCCCAAGCGTAACCTCACATAAGTACAATATGCTGGAGGGACCAGTAATCCTATTTTTCCTTTGTTTCCACACATGAGGGACACCCAGGGGACAGGTAGCAAAAAACCTTTGGGGGTAGTAACACTAATACAGTTTAAGAACCTCCCATTTATCCGAATCACCAAATTATCCTAACAATCGAATTATCCGAACACTATTTTCCAGAGTAAAAAAATTTCAGGAGCCACCAGGTCGATCAATAATACTACATTTCTGACATCTCTTTGAATGGCGGCAAGCTTCAAAATGGTGCGAACAATTGTAGAGATATGATCAAATGGTCTAGGCGGTCGCTACTTCAAGAAGACAGTTAGATCATAAAGTCAGTTAATACTGGTTTACCAATCAGTTAGAGAGTGCGATCTGGCTAGGCAGCACACAGGCTAAACAGACATTTCAACTAATTATTTTAAGTTGAACTGTCTTTTTAGCCAAGTTCTGCCTAGAACCACTCCGTACACTGGATTGGTAAACCATATATTAACTGACCTTTATGATTCTAACTGACTTCCTTGTACGTAAGCGACCTGACACATTTAGCCCATCACCCATTCTCTACAAATTGTTCGCACACAATTTTGAAGCTTGCCGCATCAAAAGATTCAAAATGTAGTATAACATCAACGGGTGGCTCGGATATTTTTTTTCTGGAAAAATTGTTCGGATAATTGATGTTCGGATAATTGAGGTTCGGATAAATGGAGTTCAACAGTAATTGTGTACTCTCATACCTTCTGGGGTCTCTGTGGAAACAAAAGGAAAAAATGATTACTGGTCCCACCAGCATATTTTACATATTGAAGGTAACCTGCTTTGGCTGCCAACCACATCAAGTATCAGAAATTGCTATGTAAACTAGTGCTACAAGTGCATGTGAATGCTTAGTGCAAGGCTTCCTGCAAGGGAGCCCAGCTTGTAGTAGTGTCATGCTCCAAAGGCATAAAAATGATATTGCCATAGTTTGACATTTGAAAAGATCCTTTAAAACGTGTTTTGTCTGTTAAAGGCTTACAGAAAAAAATGTATCAATAAATGAGTTTCACAGGCTGAATACCAGAAATGGACACTACCTGTCATTCTCAGAAGAAGAACATATAGTGGTTCATAGAACATAACAGGAAGATGGACAGATAAAATAAAGAGCTCAGTGCATTAAAAATGAGAATTAAATATGTAAAACACTGTGAAGGGGGGGACCACTAATACCATAAAACGTTAGTAAGACATGCACCACATGAAAGCCAGGGCAAAGCACCTGAAACCATCTAATATAACAGTAGAGGAAATTGAGGCAGTGGGAATTTAGATTATAAGTGACAGCAAAACTAAAAATTATCCTCACAGTAGTCACGACCTACCGAAAATCGCCTAGAGTCCATCTTCATGCTTTACAAAGAAACTAGAGCATCTGAATTGAAGATCACCCCACAGCACAAAAGTCCTAGAGTCATAAGACCAAAATATTATTTTGAATTATCGTGAGAAGAGAAATTAAATCAGGCAATGGTGATGAACACTGAAATTAGTAGACCAAAGAACGAACACCTTATATTTTAAAAACCGTTAATAAAACAGAGAAATAGAATTATAAAACACATCTAAATGTGATCTTTACAGACTACACTAAGGTATTTCATCTTCTTCGATCGTCCTCAAAAAGACGTTTGTTGCGTTGTGTCCGTTTACAGCGAATTCTGCGATATATGCGCCTTTCGGCCGACACATCTGACTTCATCACAGCATTTTTGGACCGGGTTAGCCTTCCTCTTTGATCCCTACTCACTCACAGACTGCAGTGATGCAGCCTGTTTCCATGACCACACTAAATATTTGACACTGAAATATAACACCATTTTTTTTATAATGATAAAAATCAAAAACAACAAAACCAAACCCTTGAGAAGAAAAAGGCATGTGCTGGCCAAAAATGACAGCTATATTAACTACTTTACTTATATCTTCCTCTTCTACCGTGAGGTGATAGAGGTTTGGAAGATAGGAGCGCCAACTATTCATCATCATGTCTTCTCACCTGGCCTGTTCCATTCTAGTCCTCGTCCTTCAAAGATGTCTAATTTGTCCTCCCAGCGGACTCTGGTCTCCTGTAGTCTGCTCCCTGGCTCTTTGTTCCCATGCTGTCGTGTAGCCGATCTTCTCCATTCTGCAGACATCGGCCAAACCGCTCTTAGATTGGACTGTTCTAATATATGGGACTGCAAGGGTGGATTTTAGGCCTTGACGTATTCGACTGGTTGCGGACCATGTCCTCTTCTTCGTTACTTCTGTCAAGCATACAGATCATCAGTTATGCATGTCAACGATCTGTTACGGCTACAAATTTAAACTGACTCGTTATGATTATCTGGCATACTGCAAAAGTACGCGTTATAGTCATTACCCATAAGACTCCGCTACCATAGTTTTCGGATGGCGAGCTCAAGACATTTGTTGGAGCGGTATACTGTCCGGATAATCGTGTAGACTGAAAAATCTGTTAAAACTAAGCTGAGGAAGTCCTCGATTTACGACAGTTTCAAAAAGTGTAAACACTCAGAGAAAATTGATATCTTTTTGTATCATTATAAACGTTTTCATGTTTTTGGCTAAGTTTTAACATCTGATACATAAACCAGTTTTATCATGCCAAAACTTCACTAAAAAGTACTCTAGCACAAAATTTTGCTTTACAGGTTTAGTAGTGGCTTCATGAAATAAATGGTCACTTCAAGGATAAGAAAGATTGAAAATTGAGAAAGTGAAAAATAGATAAAGGTCTATAACCTTGTATCCAGAAACCTCACAGTAACTATAAACCATCCTACATTAAAATACCACCCTTTTGCAGTCCTAAATTCCTACAAAACTTTTGTAGAATTTAGGACGCCAAACAATGAAGAGGGCTGACCATGAATGCAAAAGAAGGTTCACATCTACCTCAGCCAGATGCAAGTCATAACTTTCGAGGAGGCATAGAGTATTATCAGAATCAGATACAGAAACAAATGGAATGTAGAACATCCAGGATCACACACACCGAATGATGCTATACTACCAGCTCAACAGAAGAGAACAAGTGGTAATCTTACAGACTTCGCACTGGCCACAACAGATTGAGATACCATCTATTCAACAAGCAAAAGATAGGAACTACCGATCAGTGTAACTGTAGCACTGATAAAATGACAGCTGAACATCTGTTGTTGTTGTTTTCTACGTCTACTATGCTTGCTGTAATAACCCTGTACAACCCTGAAAGTTTGGTATAATTGGGTATATAGGGTGTTATCGTCTTCACTGGTATCTCGATCGAAAGTACTGGAGTGATCGGTCCCTGAAAAGGACCACTATCTGGCTGACCTGGGTTCCTCTTTTGTCCGTTTATGGTGCCGTGTCGTACACCGCTCATGGTGTTTTTTATGTCCTGCCTCAACTATCAGTCCGTCTTTTGTTTTTGTGGTGAATCTACGCACATAGGTTTATGTTGCTCTTTGTCTTCATGCACTCCCTTTATCTGTGACAGTGCTTTTTCAATTATCGTAGGTAGTAGCTGTTCTAGCGTTTCTTGGATGATTTTCTTTTACTGTCTTGGTTGTGACGTTTTAGTTTCTCGCGTGCTGTTTTATGATATTTCCTCAATGGCTATTCTTTCTGCTTCTAGTCTTTTGAGGTATAATTTTGGTGTTTATCCTTCTGTCAGCTCTTTCAGTTTCTTGACATCTGTTTCTACTTGGTTAGCTGGAGTTCTTTTTCATTTCTTCCCATCACGTGTGTTTATGTTTTCTTGCATGTTATATCGCATCTTCTCCACTGTCCGTTGTTCTATCGGCTGCCCCTGCTTGCTTTTTTTTTACGAATTCGCAGCTTCCCATTTTCATTCCTCTGACTTCAGCGGTCAGCTTGTGTAACTGTCGTCTTTCTATCGTGTGCGTTGTTTTTTCTGCAATATCCGCAGCCAACCCTGTGTTTTGCCTCCTTGAAGGGGAATGTTTTTTGAAAACCGCTTCCTTCAGGATGCTCTTGGTTTCCCTGGAACATCGGTCAGCCTGCTGGAACATCTGCTTCAAAGTTTGACCCCTTATAATGCGGTGTAGAGAAAGCGCATATTGGCCGACACCAGCTCCTTTCATGAAAGCTTTACGGGGAATTCCAAATAGCCTCAAACTGACTAACTGGCTTTCTTTGAGAACAATTCAAGTGGACGTCTGGAGAGTGGTGTGACGAAAGTTACGTGAGATTCTGTCTTTTCAAATGGCCCATGAGTCTTTTCCTCCATGCAAGTTTGTTTACTATTTATAGGAAGGATTACAGGTAATCCTTCGCCATTGTTTCCTTCTCCTTCTATGTATTTACGTTTTTTCAAGATGAGATCACGATGGAGTTGTATCTCATCTGCTTTAAATGTTTTCTTCTTCATTAATGACTAAGTAGTCTTGATTAGTGTAGGTGAGTAGGAACTGTGCATTATTATTTCTAGATTGAAAGATTATAGAGGCTAGATCAGGAATTTGCACCAGTGTCCTTTTTTTAAAGATATATGGCGTGGCCATAGACGCCATTTTTTACGGTGAGTTTTAAATTATTTGCGGCCATTTTTTGCTTCATTTCCGCAGTATAGGGCTTAAGACTAATTCCCGTTTTCCTTTGTCCTAGCAGAAACTGGCTGCATCAGCATAGAATCTAAGGTTCTATTGGCTGAGAGCTAACTGCAGTTGAAATGCAGAGCTCCCATTGGGCTTTAGAACCCACGCCGCTGCATATGATCGTCATGAAAGTCGGCCCGTGGGAGTCTTGATAATAAATACACCCGAATTTGCATAAGTTCGGTCTCAAAAAAATTAATTCGCCAAAAGACCTCCGCCGTTTCCTGATTCAAATTATCGATTGCCTTCAGTGGGAGTCAAATTCCGAAATTTGTTAAAGCAGAATTTTCGTGTAACACTTATTATAAATTTTAGTTCTAAGCCTAGGTCCGATCAGTAAAAGTTTCCCTTGGAAGTTTTAAGTTTAATTTAATTCTTAACTCCAGAGCCATCAATACTAATCCAGGACGATAAGACTACTGAGAGACCTTATAAGGTCCTAGAGTAATTTCTCCCTACTGCCGGAAATAACGTTATTTAACGATGGTTTGAAAGTTGAGTTGCCGCGGGCCGTGCATGTATTAATTGCAAAGCAGTCTGTAGCGAAACCCCAACGGCGAATATTATAATTTACAGAATGACGGTAGCGTGTGTATTTTGTGGTTTTATGTGCATGTAATGCTACAGTTATTTCAATATATAGTAACCCATCTATCCGTAAGCACGTGATTGATAGAGTATTAATGAGGAGCACGGGTGCGTTCAATTACCGTAAAATTTATTTGATGACGATGGTCATTAGGACGAGGGGAGAGACGCACGTGGTCATAAAATTTATAAACACATGGTTGAACTACGGGGGGGGGGGGGGGGGGGGGTTTTATTCAATATAAAATCAGGGTTATGTATAACATTACGGCATGTAGGATTGCTAGCGAAACAGCCGGTTATATGTTATTGATTGTGCATTGTTATTCTGTGTATTCAGAAGATGGAGATGAAATTTATTTCAGTTAAGGTAAATAATCCCTTTATTTTCAATTTTGAGGTATTAATCATACTGACGGGAATTTTAGGAATTCCAGAGAGGGCTATTTATATGTATTAATCATTACGCATAAGTGTCAGCGTAAGAAGTAGCTGCCATCAGTACAGACATGTCCAAAGACCGGGCCATTGAAAAATATTGTTTGTTGCTCGGAGTTCGTCAGGACGCAGAACAGGCGGATCTGGGTGGTTAGCCAATGTTTAACCTTGTGGGGCTTCAGGTAGGAGGTAAGGGAACAGGAAAGAGCGACGGCGGACGTTCGTTGGCCATGATTTTTGTATGGAGGTGACATATACGTGTTTGAAGAGTCAGGAGTTTATATGTTAATTAGAAAATGTAGTATTTACGTGTTTGTTTAGCTGTTGTGTTTTTTTTGTCTAACAGTCAGGTAGTAGCGCGGCTTTTTTTGAGGAAGTTATTGAGCGAGGAATGTTTGCATACTAACAAAATTCCTCCCACGCAAAAAGATGGTGGCATTCTCAGGACGCCCAAAAGTTTGAAGATAATTGCCAGAGTGAGTGTACGGAGCGAAAAGGAACAAGACCCGTTTTCACCAGGCAGGGAAGACCTTCTCTAGTGCGAAAATAGCATTCTAGTGGATAAAATCCCAAGAGCGCTTGGACGCTAGTCGGTCTGTTCCCCAACGCAAAATTGCGGCATGCTGCCAGCGGTTGTCGATAACTTTTATGTTTCAACTTCGTCCCGGCCATAAATAACGCCTAAGAAAAAGCCTGACATCGCACCAGTCAGGAGGCTAGTCGGGCAGGTAACCTCAGAAGGTGGGTTTGGAGAAACCAGCTTACCTAGTTCCAATTTCCCAGAATCCAGTGGGTTCTTTTTGTAAACCTTAGTCATCAAATTTTCAGGAATGGTGGAGGGAAGAATTAGGGTTCACCATACCCTTCTCCAAGGGGGGGGGGGGGTAGGGATGGTGAGCTGTGATATAGTAAGGGGGTATTTAGGTTTGGTGTGTTGTAAGAGATGTGTGTAATCTGTTTGTATTGGTGAATCATTGGCAAGAATTTTTTGCTACAAGTTAAATTGGTGTAGTTAGCTGTGTTCAAGAGGATTTCAGGATGAGGCTGTGTATGTTCCGACAGTAGTTCTGCGCAGAAGATTGGTGTAAGAACACTTTGTAGTTGTTCCAGCTGACTGGTGCACTTAACAGTTTAAATTAGAATATTTGTGGACATGCTAGGTTTGGATGGCACACAAGTCATGCGGTTTATTTTTAGTCTAATTTCGAGTTAACCTTACCTGTCCTTTCCATACAGGTTGGCAATTGTGGAAGGAGGGTTGGGTTGATTGTTGATGCTGTTTTAACTGTGCTTGAATTGTTGTTTTTCAGTGTGTGCAATCCTCGCACTTTATGTATGGGGACCATGCATATTTTGTTTGTTATAGGTGAATAACTAAACTTGTATAAAAAAATTTGTACGGGCATCAGTCATTTCATTTAAGTACAGTAGCTATATGATGTCTGTATCTTGTGTTGTAACTTTGATATAACCTCTATCCCCTTAGGGGTACTAGAGGTCGTTGACAACTAAGCACATAATACTCTAAAAAGTGGCGAGGAAAAGAATCAACCTCGGTTCTTAACCTCGGAGCCAATAGTGTCAACTGTTCACATTTCACTATCATTTTCTTCAAGATCTATCTTTTCAGTCTTTCTTCTCACTATTGGTCTTGTCACTGTATGTAGACAGTCACTAGTCCTAATCCATTTCGTGACAAATGGGTGGCGTCGTCCTTGGGATCATCTTTGTTGGGAATCAGATTCTAAGATTCAAAGATTGTCT
>JAMPIV010021255.1:97500-194747 GCA_024509875.1 Oreohelix idahoensis | reverse complement strand
GTCCAGCGCTGATCGAGCGTTCCTCATGAACCTCTGAACATACTATATTGATATAACTTTGCTTTGGGAGCCGCGCTGGTGTAATGGTTACAACTTTGGCTGGTGATCAGGGGTTCAAGCACGGGAGTGCGCATTTGAAAGAAGTGTCTTCGACCCGGATTTTGACTGAATAATCTGAACGGCTTCCTGAGATAAAGCCTATGTGGATGGGAAGGAGCGAATCTCATGACCGAATTGGAAGGAAAGTCCATAGGCGCTCCCCCAGCCTCGCACCGACATGTCATTGGGCCGAAGGGCTGAAAAGAAACATTACTTTATTAAAGTAATGATAAATGTTTTGTACACATGTCGCGAGAGGATCAGATATTATTGAAATAAATAAGTATCCTGTACAAAAGGTTGTATCAGGTGATACCAGGATAGTGCCAGCTAAGAGTCTGGTCTTATAAGAACTGCCCCCTTCTCTGAAAAGAGTAAGGGTGTATGGACATCAAAGGTAGGGTCAAACTGTATAAGTTTCCAGGTATGATGTTAGTGTATTATCCTGGATCCTATGGGCTTCTACTCAAGATCGTCCCTTGATTAAAGTATTATTATTATTGTTGACTCTGCTAGGGGATTAACTATATTATCTACCAACAATAACTTAAACTCAACTTAAATAAGTAACCCAACGGGCTGATCACCCGTTTGCCAGTCACTTTGATTACGGAAACAACAGCAAACGGATTGATTTGTCGTTGCCCTAAAGACGCCATTAGGCGTGATGGGAACAACGGCAGAGAAAATCTATTCGCTGTTGCCCTTAAGACGCCACTAGGCGTAATGGCCACTGACTGCTTTGCCGGTCGTTGGCTAAGGATGGAAGAAGAAATAAGTAAGTAAGTCTGCTGGTAAATATTTACAATTTATTTTAACACGTCTTATTTTCTGATTTAAAATCTTTCAAGAACTAAAATTCGATTACAAATTTAAATAAATAAACATTTGAAACTTGTTCACAAAAGTGTAAAAGTCTCTGACATTAATAAAACGTTCTCTCTTGGATGAACTCACTCTGGTTGTCGAAGGTTTGTATGTTAAGCTTAAGTCTATTTTGTCCACAGTTCCAGATTCTTTGCTAAGTACTGACTAGGATGTTTGCCTAGCTAAAATGCACTGTTTAGTCATCATGTGACTATCTAGTTTATGGTGATGCTGGGATAAACCCTACAGTAGCCTTGTGTGGCCACTTATCTTCACTTCTTGATTTTGTTGTCTGTTCCACCGTGGGTTCTAGCAGGAAATCTGTCTCCTCCAGGCCTTAGGATCGGGGTGACCGACCTTATACCATTAAAGGCACTCAAACCACTGGATCTTAGAGAAGAGTCTGGCTCGTTAGGGTGGACGTTAATTTCAGGATGTAACCTGAAAAGATATTTAATTTCACCACTATATTGCCTATCTCTATCTATTTATCCCAGAAGTGGGAGGTAAGAGATAGTTTTCAGACGACTGAGTGCAGATAGACGCACAGGTCAAATCAAGACAGCATTAACATAAGTCAGTTCACTATGAACATATCTTCTTCAATGTCTTGGTTATAGCCAATTGTCCATGATTCACCTCCATACAATTATTAGGTTTTGTTTCAAAATACTAAGTAATACCTTGATCAATACAGTAAAACAATTTCTGTCATCATTCCTTATGTTCCTGGTATGTGTCCCATTCCATCAATAAATAATTCTTTAAATGCTTTTCCAAACCTACAGACACACTTTTACCATCATTCTCAATTTATTTTAAATATACACAGGCGGGTAAGTCCTTCAGAAATTACACAATGGTTGCAGAAACACGTCTACACACTCCTTATCGCACACTGTAGTGAATTAATAGAAATACATATAATTATATATATATATATATATATATATATATATATATATATATATATATATATATATATATATATATATATATATATATATATATATATATTCTTTCTTACCCTTAGGCACACACAGACGAGCTGTTAATGGTTAGAATGATCTGCTCTCAGGTACAAATGGCAAAGACACTCTTCATTAATAATTTTACCGCTTCTTCTGCTTGCTGTGCTTTTCAAATCGTATGGCCTCAATTTATCAGGGGGTAAAGGTCTATGTATACAGCACATCCGGCGTATCGGGGAGCAGTGGCTAACGGGGTGTTGCGTATCTCGAAATGAGGCATAATTTGTCTCGCTGTTCAATTATACAAAACTATTATCCCAATTATCTTTCTTATTTCTGGAGCGATTTTATTCATCTAAGGCTCAAAATATGCCCTGAATTATTTTTTATCTATCTATCTAATAGTCTTTTACTTTCCTAAGTGCATTTTATTCTATGCGTATTTTAAACAGATAAATTATGGACTAACCTAATGTGTCGATGCTTTTCCACTCGATATTTCTCTCTTAATAAATAAATTAATTTTCGTGGAAGTCTTTACACATACCTCTAAAGTAACATTCCTGTTGTTGAATTATTTACCTCTTACAGGTGGTACTTCGCTTATAAGATTGTATTTAAATGACATCTTCCACACTCGGTTGCACAAATAGACTACATGTTAAGCATAGAACGTCTCAGTAAACACACGAATAAGGAAGCCCTTTTCATTGGCTAGAGTATCATACAGTTCTTACAATGTATGGCACTCCGTGTGGTCAGAGTTACTCAAATTATTCAGAAGGCCGTGTTGTGAAACAGATCAACTCACGACGCACATCGCCGATAGAGGATCGGATGTTTTCATTCCATATATGGGAGAGGTAACCTGTTGCATAACGCAATATATTTCAGGCGAAAATAATTTTGAAATTACCCCACTAAACACGCATGTTTCAAACGATTGGAGCTTTCTTAGCATCGTAATGAAACAAATTCGGGAGAGGAAAGGCAATATAACCTGATCTTTTTAAAGTTTTAATACACTGTGAAAATTCACTGTGAGGATCGCTTGCCAAGACAAAACCAGACTGTCAGGGTTAGAATTCAGCATTCTATTTATCAGACCGAACTTTGTGGAACATCTTGAAGGACTTAAAGAGTCCAGGAAAACCATTTTAATAAGGAACCGGAATCTCAGAAAACAAAAACACGGTGTCATAGTGGGAGTTTAGTGCTAACTTAACGACCCCCAAGACATGCGAAAAAAGGCATCTACTACTGCATTAAACCTACTTCTCTGAGCAAACAGTCTGTTAGCCAAGATTGGCGTATGTTGTTTACATTGAATTCAGAATTTTTGTATTACTAACATGTGAACTAATATGTATTTATGTCCATATGGATATCAACATGTGAACTAATATGTATATATGTCCATATGAATATCAATATGTGAACTAATATGTATATATGTCCATATGGATATCAACATGTAAACTAATATGTATATATGTCCATATGGATATCAATATGTGAAAAGTTCTAGTGGATGTCCAAGTCATTTGAGGCTGGCAACCTCATCATATAGAATGATGATGTTATGAACCACCACTGCCAGGGCTGGTGACTGCTTTATTGGTAGTTTCTCAATGAGAACTACATTAAAAAGCATAGGTAGTCTCAAGTTCCATATGGAGCCGGGAGGGAAAGATAAAAGAAATGATGTACAATCTAATTATAATATTTCTTTTACAAACCAGTGTAAATGTCTATTTAAACATATGCACTTTAAAATTAATGAAAGTTTCAAAGCTTTTCAACCAGTGTAGATGTAAATGAAAACATATTCAATCTATATTGTGAACACTTTTCCATCAGTGTAGATGTTAATGTAAACATATTCGATCAATACTATTAACCTGTTCATGTGAATGTAAAGTAAATATAAAGCTATTCAATTTAAATGTAAAGAAAGTTTTCTCTCGAGGGATTACGCTTAATTCTCATTGAGAGTAAATTCTGAGGTAGAGGGGATGGTTGAATAGGAATAGGAAGACACATAAGCATGTGTCGAGAAAAGCAATACTCAGGAGAGCATATTGTTTCTAGTGGTAACAGATACTAAGAAATGGCAAGTGATATTAAGGGGTGGCAATCAGACAATATGCCACTGAGTTGATTGCTTACTGGGGTGACAGAAATATGTACTGATGTCTAGCCTTTTAATCGCTTAGAACGCCACCATGATAATTATCATATTTAATTCAGTAGACAAGAGACAGTGTTCCAATCACAAGAATGTAGAAGTATTTTCAAGACATTTCAAAACCCAGGTATGTTGTGTAATTTAAGTGGTCTAGTAAATACAAGAGAATAACAATAGTCAGTAGCTAGTCAGGAGAACTAGGAAATGGTAGACAGGTTGTCAGCCTAACGAACAGAAAATGTTAGAATTTGGCAGAAATTATCACCCTGGTGGTTAGGCTAGTCTTTACTAAGACACGCTTAGCAGAGCACAGAAGAAAAAAAAAACATGAGACAGGAAGAATTAGGATCAAAATGTTTGAGTGACAGTTGAATTTCCCATACATGAAGAATTTAGAAGGGAGATAAATCTCGACAACAGTAGTCGTTATCCAGTCGTGAAGGCCCTAACACCTAGAGACAGCTAGTAAACACTGAGGCAGTAAGGAAGAATGAGAGAGCAAGACATTGAGAAAATAATTGAGTTTAAATTTATGCTGTACAAGGTTGACCAACCTCAAGGGATGTTTGGACTCATTATTTCACACCAGCCACGTTACACGTAAATAAACGTCATCATAGTTTGCACTGTTGTTGGAGTCAAGTTACTCGTCTAGTGTTGATATCAATCGTCAGCTGTCTGAGTCAAGTTACTCATCTAGTGTTGATATCAATCGTCAGCTGTCGGAGTCAATTTACTCATCTAGTGTTGATATCAATCGTCAGCTGTCTGCGTGAACTTGTTGTTTTGCATCAAGTAAGAAATGACTTTTATACCATCAACCAAGGCCTGCCTACTGTTGGGGTAGTGATACCAACCACTATACAACATCACCAACAATGCACGACCACACATACATGTGGCTGGTAACCACATCATGTTTATTTAATTGGTACAGAAACCACCACTAGAAGATCACATGCATGTTTTAATGTAGGCTGTCTCCATGGTGACCAGCTGTAGTTGTGGATCTATGCTCCAATGGGGCGCTTTAGGAACATGAATACATAACTCTTACATAATCTGGAAATATATCACACATTACTTAACTCTTACATATTCAGGAAATATATCACACATTACATAACTCTGACATATTCAGGAAATATATCACACATTACATAACTCTTACATAATCAGGAAATATACCACACATTACTTAACTCTTACATAATCAGGAAATATATCAACAATTACTTAACTCTTACATAATCAGGAACTATATCTCACATTAAATAACTCGCACACAATTAGGAAATATATCACCCATTACATAACTCTTACATAATCAATAAATATATCACACATTACAAAACTCTTACATAATCAGGAAATATTTCACATATTACATAAATCGCACAAAATTAGGAAATATATCAAACATTACTTAACTCTTACATAATCCTGAAATTTATCACACATTACATAACTCGCACACAATTAGGAAATGTATCACCCATTACATAACTCCTACATAATCAATAAATATATCACACATTACAAAACTCTTACATAATCAGGAAATATATCACACATTACAAAATAGCCTACTGATATAACGGACTGATCCAGGCACATGGTTAATATTTGAAATAGATGCCCTGCTTTGAAACGTTGCAAACACCGAACCAAATAATATGACGTAAAAGTAATGACGTATTTTTTGTTTAAGATTTTGATACCGATCGCCTTGCCACGGGTAGCAAGAATGCTAGCCATGGGACACAGTCACATCCCAGTATTCAGTTTTTTCTTCATTTATTTACTTATTTATTTATTTGGTATAAGCAAATCCAAACTCTTCGTTAAGAGATAAACCTTGACCATAAATACGAAGCAATATGAAAAATGTGTTTTTATTTTTTTTATTAATAACACGGAAGCAGAAAACTATTGATAGAAATACAACAAGGGTAATTTTCTGATTAATGAACAGCACTAGTTAGTGCTAATGAAACATTTTGTTGTGCACATTTACGATTGGATAGCGTAAAATGCAATATTATTATCATTGAGAGTGGTAGAACAGCTAAGTGCTCAATACTTAAAATGTGCAATAAGTTGAAAATCTTTTAAATTTTTTGACATTGTGCATAGAAAAAAAAGCAAATTAAAAAAACAAAAATATAACAAGTAATGTACCGAAAACAAAATGTTATGTCTAATGCAATTGTTTAAAATAAATTAATACAACTTACAAAGCATGAACATCTTTTATTCAGTCTGATATTTTGTTCATATTCAAATTGTTTCCCCTCGAAAGCAAACAAGCTACCTCCACTAATTAGTCATTGATAACAGGGAGATAATTATGTAAAATATTAATGTCGTCCGTGACAAGTGTTAATTGTTACTTCCCTCACTCCAGTGTTTCTATCATTTATTACTGCATCCTGAAGGCGTTGCCACTAGGCGTACTGGCCACGGACTGCTTCGTCGGTTGGTGGCTAAGGACGGAAGAAGAAGAAGACTGAAGGCGTTGTAGTTATACAATCCAGATATGTTTGTAATATTTCTTTGTCGCTCTAGCGACGGACTCAACCGCTGCTTACAGCATCAAGTGGTTAAGTATCTTTTTACTTTATTTCCGATGTCACGTCCAATCTGAAAAGATGTGTGATCTGTCGCATATAATGGGCGTATTTTTTTCTAATTGCTATTACGTTTTGACCGCTAGACTGTTATCTCAGTCGTTCTTTTATTTGTTTTATTTATTTGTTAGCATTGTTGTAAGCCCTGACAGGGGCTAATCGTATAAAGGACCGTGAGCTGGTTGCCCATTGTCGTCACGTCGTGCGTTTATTCTAGCATAGTTGCGTATTAAATGTGTGTATTTATTTATTTTTGCAAGTGTGTTACTTTTATTTCTACAGCTATTATTACAGATTCGACGGCAGCTCTGAAATACACACGTCCTTAAAAGGTCAGCTAGCAGAAATTTAGATGCATGTGTCTTTTTGGTAGGTTCAGTTTGTGTGTTTACAGCCTGTGTCTGCCGATAGTGTCATCTTTCTTAGCTCCAGCTGATTTATGACTTTGTTGATGATGATTGGTCGTAGGACCTCTAAAACTGTAATGAGTTATTCGTTCATTACATTCTTCCATTGTCCGGTTTTATTTGATGTGTCAGTGATGATCTGTCTCTAGAGCTTTACGCTTTTATTTCGTTTGTGGATGAGTGAGTGCTTTCTGTTCCTGCCTATATATTTATATAACTGTCAGGTGTGTAGTCAGTTGTCGAAGTTGAGTTTTGATGTGTAGTTCCTGTTTACTTGACTGTGTCTTTGTCGTCAATCTATTTCTAGTCTTATTTTCCGAATCATTTAGCCGAATACCATCACCAACCAAGAACTGATTTCTCGGAGCAACCAAGATGACATGCACACCATTATAACTGCTAGACGGTGGAGTTGAATTGGCCACGTTCTCAGAAGAGACCCTGATGCCATCACAAGAACCGCTATGCTATGGACCCCTGAAGGAAAGCAAAAGAGAGGCCAACCAAAAAGAACTTGGCGGAGAACTATGGGGTCAAGTTGCAAAGAATGAACCAGAGCTGGGGCACTGCACGAATGATGGCCACTGACAGAGCAAAGTAGAAGCAGTTTGTTGCTACCCTACAAGTCCCCATATTTCTAGGTGGCCACAGCGACTATGGGTAGGGAGCACAGAGGCAAAAGAGGGTCAGAAGTGGGCCATGAGGAAAAACAAAGTTGAGAACGCTCTGCGTACACAAATACATTATCCCTTCTGCTAGCTCACATATGTCATAAACTACAACAACACAACAGGTAGTAACACAACTAATAATTCAACTTAATCTAAACCATGGGGGAGCCATCTAGGCGATCTTTAGGACCGTCATACTGGAGGACATCTCGACAACAGATATACATTTTTACAACAAAAACATGATTTTGTATGATTATGTCAACGAAAACAGATTTATTATAACAAAATTAATGCCACTGATATCTCACATTCCTAGTAATGTTCTTGTCGTATCTCTATGGTAAACATATTTTTTTTAAGTATCTTTTCCCAAGATTATTCAGTTATTCAGCAAAGTGTATATACAATTTCAGGTACGTAATTGCAGCCTTATAAAAAAAAGTATATAAAATAACTAAAATTATCAATGGAAAACGGGGTGCAAACAATATTACGTTAGTAATAAATAAGCAAGGAAATGTCATCACTACAGCATAGGGGAAGGAAACAAGATGGGCAGAGCACTTCAGAGAAACACTGAATAATGAACCACCAGAGATGCAGCTGAATGTTCCTGAGGCTGAAAATGATCTAGACGTAATTACAGGCAGTCCACGAAAGGAAGAAATAATCACAGCTATCAAAGGTTTAAAGAACGGAAAAGCTCTTGGTCACGACAGTTAAATGCTGAGTTATTTAAGAAAGACAATGATCTAGCAGCAGAACTATTAAAACCACCATTCGCACACGTATGGAAAACAATGACAACACCAAACGAGTGGAATAAAGGAATAATTGTCAGTTTGTCCAAGAATGGTGTCTTTACAGACTGCAACAACTGGAGAGGAATTACTCGCCTCTTAGTTCCCAGTAAAACACTAGGCAGGATAATTCTCCAGCGAATTTCAAAAGCAGTAGACCATAAACTGAAGAAAGAACAAGCATGGTTCAAAAAGAAAATTGCACATTTCATATATTCACTCACATGAACATTATACAGCAGTGCTCAGAATCGCAAATACAGCTGAACATTAACCTGGTGATTTTGAAAAGGCTTTTGACAGCATACTCAGGGACAGCCTATGGAAAATACTGAGAGTTTATGGAATTCCCAGCTGCATTGTGTCCATAATCAAAAGCCACAATGCTAACTTTACATGCAGTGTTGGGCAGAGTAACCTAACTTTTGAGTTGAAGACAGGAGTAGGACAGGGATGCTCCTTATGAACCTCTTTATTTTTGACAGTCTTAGACTGGGTGATGCGCCAGACCACAGAGGGCAGTCCAAGAGAAATAAGACGGACAACGTTTTCTACATTGGAAGATCTGGAATACGCAGATGACACTACTCCCACAAACACATCAACACATCCTAGAAAAAAACAGATAGACAGAATAATTATAGCCTACACGTGGGTCTAATCATCAATCTAGAGAAGACAGAGGTCATGCAGAGGACAACAACCTCCAGCATTAGAATGAAGGGAGAGGCAGCCTTAAGGTGGCTGTCTGAAACTTCATTAACAAGGGCAGTTATTTAGTCAGAAACTCAGTCCATGCTTCGGAAAACACAAAATGGATGGCTACGGCATGAGCTGAAAACTTCCATAGAAAATTCGAACCTTCATGAACTGGTCTGGATCTACTGTCCTGGGTCAATTGGCAACGAAGGAGCTGGCAGACTAGGTTCAAGAGCACTCAGATTGGGTTCATTGGATATGGAGAAGGGAGAGATACTGGGAACTTTTAATGATCGCCTATTAGAGAATGACACTACAATCGATCGATCATCAAGTCTAAGATTGCCGGAGTTTGGGATTAGCCGTAAGACTGGCAGGGATTGACGTATGAGGGGATGCATCCGGCGTGTATACAACCATGGCGCAACAGGGACAATCAACATTTATACCCTTCAACATTTGCTGAGGGCGACTGAGCACATATGGGTTTGCCCGTAATGCAATGACGTCGATTCTGAATAGTAATTATTAAAATTATAATTATAATGATAATGATAATAATAATAATGAGAAGAAGAAGAAGAACGTATAATTATTACATATTGACAGTATTATGTATTCAAATATCAAATACTTCAGACATTGAATTATGTGTCTTCTTCTTGTTTAATCCTTAGCCGCCGACTATCAAAGCAGTCAGTGACCAGCACGCCTGGTGGGGTCTTGTAGGGCAGCAACAAAATGCTTCTTCTTTTCTCGGTAGGAGGCCATCCTTCGTGCAGTAACCCAGCTCTAGTTCATTATTTGCATCTCGGCCTTTAGAGTTCTCCGTCAAGATGTAAAGTTAGCATAGTGGCTTTTGATTAAGGACACAATGCAGCTGGGAATACCATAAACCCTCAGTATCTTCCATTGCTGTCCCTGAGAATGCTGTCAAAAGCCTTTTCAAAATCAGCAAAGTTAATGTATAGCTTTATCTGCCATTCTGAGCCCTGCTGTATTTTTTTCCCTTAACCAGTGGCACTTGGGCTTTCAGCCCTTCGGCCCAATGACATGTCATTGCGAGGCTGGGGAGCCTGTGAACTTTCCTTCCAACCCGATCAGGAGCTTTGCTACTTCCCATCTACAGAGGGTTTATCTCAGGAGCCGTTCAGGTTATTCAGTCAAAATCCTGGTCGTTGACACTCTTTCAAATGCTGACGTCCGTGGCTTGAACCTTGAAAACCTGGTCGCCAGCGCAACGTTGTAACCATTACACCAGCGCGGCTCCCAGCGCTGCTGTATAATGTTCATGTGGTGAATATATGAAATGTGCAATTTTCTTTTTGAACCATGCTTGTTCTTTCCTCAGTTTATAGTCTACTGCTTTTGAAATTGGCTGGAGAATTATCCTGCCTAGTGTTTTACTGGGAACGAAGAGGAGAGCAATTCCTCTCCAGTTGTTGTAGTCTGCAAAGACACCATTCTTGGGCAAACTGACAATTATTCCTTTATTCCACTCCATTGGTGTTGTCACTGTTTCCATACTTATGCGAATGGTGGTTCTAATAGTTCTGCTTCTAGTTCATGGTCTTTCTTAAAAAACTCAGCATTTAAATGTCGTGACCAGGAGCTTTTCCATTCTTTACCCGTTGACAGCTGTGATTATTTTTTCCCTTGGTGGACTGTCTGTATTTACGTCTAGATCATTTTCAGCCCCAGGAACATTCAGCTGCATCTCTGGTGGTTCCTTATTCAGTGTTTCTCTAAAGTGCTCTGCCCATCTTGTTTATTTCTCCTATGCTGTAACGATGACATTTCCTTGCTTATTTATTACTAACGTAACACTTATTTTAATAAGTTAGTTATTTTATATACTTTTTTTATAAGGCTGCAATTACGTACCTGAAATTGTATACGAATTTTGCTGAATAACTGAATAATGGTGGGGAAAAGATACTTTAAAAAAATATTTTTAACAATAGAGATGTTACAAAAACATTACTAGGAAGGTGAGATACCAGTGGCATTAATTTTGTTGTAATAAATCTGTTTTCTTTGACATATAATCATATATAACCATGTTTTTGTTGTTGTAAAAATGTATATCTGTTGTCGAGATGTCCTCCAGTATTACGGTCCTAGAGATCGCCTAGATGGCCACCTGTGGTTTAGATTAAGTTGAATTATTAGTTGTGTTAGTACCAATTGTGTTGTTGTAGTTTATGACATATGTGAGCTAGCAGAAGGGATAATGTATTTGTGTTGTTGTAGTTTATGACATATGTGAGCTAGCAGTAGGGATAATGTATTTGTGTTGTTGTAGTTTATGACATATGTGAGCTAGCAGAAGGGATAATGTATTTGTGTTGTTGTAGTTTATGACATATGTGAGCTAGAAGAAGGGATCATGTATTTGTGTTGTTGTAGTTTATGACATATGTGAGCTAGCAGAAGGGATAATGTATTTGTGTTGTTGTAGTTTATGACATATGTGAGCTAGCCGAATGGATAATGTATTTGTGTACGCAGTGCGTTCTCAACTTTTTTTTTCCTCATGGCCCACTTCTGACCCTCTTTTGCCTCTGTGCTCCCTACCCATAGTCGCTGTGGCCACCTAGAAATATGGGGACTTGTAGGGCAGCAACAAACTGCTTCTACTTTGCTCTGTCAGTGACCATCATTCGTGCAGTGCCCCAGCTCTGGTTCATTCTTTGCATCTTGACCCCATAGTTCTCCGCTAAGTTCTTTTTGGTTGGCCTCTCTTTTGCTTTCCTTCAGGGGTCCATAGCATAGCGGTTCTTGTGATGGCATCAGGGTCTCTTCTGAGGACGTGGCCAACTCAACTCCACCGTCTAGCAGTTATAATGGTGTGCATGTCCTCTTGGTTGCTCCGAGAAATCAGTTCTTGGTTGGTGATGGTATTCGGCCAAAAGATTCGTAAAATTAAGGCAAGAAATAGATTGACGACAAAGACACATTCAAGTAAACAGGAACTACACATCAAAACTCAACTCCGACAACTGACTACACACCTGCCAGTTATATAAATATATAGGCAGTAAAAGAAAGCACTCAGTCATCCACCAACGAAACAACGTCGTAAAGCTAGAGAGACAAATCATTACTGACACATCAAATAAAACAAGACAATGGAAGAATGTAATGAACGAATAACTCATTACAGTTTTAGAGGTCCTACGACCAATCACCATCAACAAAGTCATAAATCAGCTGGAGCTAAGGAAGATGACACTATCGGCGGACACAAGCGGTAAACACACAGACTGAACCTACCAAAAACACACATACATCTAAATTTCTGCTAGTTGACCTTGTAAGGACGTGTCCTTTTCAGAGCTGCCGTCGAATCAGTAATAATAGCTGTAGAAATAAAAGTAACACACTTGCAAAAATAAATAAATACACACATTTAATACGCAACTGTGCTAGAATAAACGCACGACGTGACGACTATAGGCAACAAGCTCACGGTCCTTTACATGATTAGCCCTTTTCAGGGCTTACAAAAATGCTAACAAATAAATAAAAAAATATGAAAAAAACGACTGATATAACAGTCTAGCTGTCAAAACGTAATAGCAATTAGAAGAAATACGCCCATTATAAGCGAAAAATCACACATCTGGTCAGAATGGACGGGACATCGGAAATACAGTAAAAAGATACTTAACCACGGGATGCTCTAAGCAGCGGCTGAGTCCGTCACTAGAGCGACAAAGAAATATTACAAACACATCTGGACTGTATAACTACAACGCCTTGAGGATGAAGTAATAAATGATAGAAAAACTGGAGCAAGGGAAGAAACAATTGACACTTGTCACGAACGACATAAATATTTTACATAATTATCTCCCTGACAGCAACACTAGTTAGGGGAGGTAGCTTGTTTGCATTCCAAGGGAAACAATTAGGCTATGAACAAAATATCAGACTGAATAGAAGATGTTCATGCTTTGTAAAATGTATAAATTTATTATAAACAATTGCATTATCCATAACATTTTGTCTCAGGTACAATATTTGTTATTTTTTTTTTCTATTCAGATTGTCAAAACATTTAAAAGATTTTCAACTTAATGCACATTTTAAAGTATTGAGCACTTAGCTGTTCTACCACTTTCAACGATAGTTTTTTCATCCGTAACGATTTTCCAGTCGTAAATGAGCACAACAAATTGTTTCATCAGCATCAACTAGTGCTGTTCATTAATCAGAAAATTGCCCTTTTTGTATTTCTATCAATAGATTTCTGCTTCCGTGTTATTAAAAAAAGAAAAACACATTTTTTTATATTATTTCGTATTTATGGTCAAGTGTTATCTCTTAACGAGGTGATAGGATTTGCTTAAACCAAATAAATATACTACTCGTCAAAAGTCAAGGGCCACCCTATTATTTTCAATACACTTTTATATAAGGGCATAGAATGATTAAATGAAGGAAGTTTTTAGTCAAAATGGGTGCAATATCTTCCTCTGACAGTCCTCACCGACAACCATGGTGATCACGTGCAATTTGGTTTGCTGACCATAAATTCACATTTTTAATCGGTTTTATTTCAAACTTCCGTACAACCAAACAGGTGAAGTAATCGGGCTGATAGACATTCCACGTGCAATGGCAACTTTTCGTGAACAGAGTTCACTCTTAATTTGTTTTACAATCTGCAGACTTAGGGTAGTTTCATCACTTGCAAAAACCATGCCACCGAGAAGAAGTCTTGACACCTTACAAAGAATGAGGGCTATAACGTGGGTTGAAAGTGGTTTATCTGTCCGTGAGGTTGCTAGACGGCTTGCAGTGTCACACTCTACTATCCAAAGAATTTTGGAGAGATTTCAGGCCACAGGAAGTGTAGAGGATCGCCAACGGCCAGGTCGCCCTAGATGCACCAATAGACATGATGACCGGTACCTCTTACTGTCAGCCCTGCGCCATCAAACAGTGACTTGTTCCACTCTAAGATGTCAGCTGAGATAAACTGTAAACGCTAATGTCAGTCAAAGTACCATTCGCAGACGTTTACATGAATTTGGACTGGCTGCTCGACGTCCTGCAGTCAGAATCCCTCTTACTCCTGCTCATCGCAGAGCCCGTGTTGCTTGGTGTCGCGAGCACATCCGATGGACAAGGCAACAATGGAGTCAAGTTCTCTTCACTAATAAATCTCGCGTCACTGTGTCATTCAATGATGGCAGGATTCGAGTTTGGAGACGACCAGGAGAGCGATTTACTGATGACACAATACGAGAGGTGGATCGTTATGGCAGGGGTTCTGTCATGGTCTGGGGAGGCTTTTACAGACACGGCAGGACCCCACTCTACATCATCCAAGGTAACTTGACCGGCCCAAGATACCAGAACGAAATCTTGAGACCAATTGTTCAGCCTTCTCTGGAGGCCATAGGTGGTAATGCCATCCTCCAAGATGATAACGCTCGACCCCATCGAGCTCGTATGGTGAATGAGTGTATTCAGCAACATGGGATCATCAGGATGGCGCTGCCAGCTCATTCACCTGACCTTTCTCCAATTGAGCACCTCTGGGATGTCCTTGGTCAAAGATTGTCAAAAAATCACCATCTGCCAATGGATGTTGCACAGCTGACTGCATTTCTGCTTCAGGAATGGCAAGCTGTTTCTCAGGATACTCGTCGGACCCTTGTGGACTCGATGCGTCTACGCTGTCTTGAATGCCTTGCTGCAAACGGTGGTCATACCCGATTTTGAAATGTCTATTTGTCCAATATCTATTGTGTGACTTTTGAAAAGGTGGGTGACACATTTCACAGCTTCATTGCGTTTGAATGTGTTTTCATTTCTTTACGTGACATGTCAATTTGGTATTCAATAAATGCCGTTTTGACTGATACCAATTACGTTTATATCAGATTTGTTTTATGGTTTCAACCAAGGTTTTTCTAAGTGGCCCTTGACTTTTGACGAGTAGATAAATAAGTAAATAAATGAAGAAAAAAACTGAATACTGGGATGTGACTGTGTCCAATGGCTAGAATTCTTGCTACCCGTGGCAAGGTGATCGGTATCAAAATCTGAAAAATACATACGTCATTACATTTACGTCGTATTATTTGTTTCGGTGTTTGCAACGTTTCAAAGCAAGGGCATCTATTTCAAATATTAACCATGTGCCTGGATCAGTCGGTTATGTCAGTAAGCTGTTTTGTAATGTGTGATGTATTTCCTGATTATGTAAGAGTTTTGTAATGTGTGATATATTTATTGATTATGTAAGAGTTATGAAATGGGTGATATATTTCCTGATTATGTAAGGGTTAAGTAATGTGTGATCTATTTCCTGAAAAGAGTTATGTAGTTGTGTGATATATTTCCTGATTATGTAAGAGTTAAGTAATGTGTGCTGTATTTCCTGATTATGTAATGTAATGTGGTGATATATTTCCTGATTATGTAAGAGTTATGACATGGGTGATAATATTTCCTGAGTGTGTAAGAGTTATGTAATGAGTGATATAATTTCCTTGATTAAGTGTAATGTAAGAGCTGACGATTGATATCAACACTAGATGAGTAACTTGACTCAGACAGCTGACGATTGATATCAACACTAGATGAGTAACTTGACTCAGACAGCTGACGATTGATATCAACACTAGATGAGTAACTTGACTCAGACAGCTGACGAATGATATCAACACTAGATGAGTAACTTGACTCAGACAGCTGACGATTGATATCAACACTAGATGAGTAACTTGACTCAGACAGCTGACGATTGATATCAACTTTAGATGAGTACTTTACTCAGTACTTTACTCAGACAGCTGACGATTGATATCAACACTAGATGAGTAACTTGACTCAGACAGCTGACGATTGATATCAACACTAGATGAGTAACTTGACTCAGACAGCTGACGATTGATATCAACACTAGATGAGTAACTTGACTCAGACAGCTGACGATTGATATCAACTTTAGATGAGTACTTTACTCAGTACTTTACTCAGACAGCTGACGATTGATATCAACACTAGATGAGTAACTTGACTCAGACAGCTGACGATTGATATCAACACTAGATAAGTAACTTGACTCCGACAACAGTACAAAATATGATGACGTTTATTTACATGTAACGTGGCTGGTGTGAAATAATGAGTCCAAACTTCCCTTGAGGTTGGTCAACCTTGTACAGCATAAATTTAAACTCAATTATTTTCTCAATGTCTTGCTCTCTCATTCTTCCTTACTGCCTCAGTGTTTACTAGCTGTCTCTAGATGTTAGGGCCTTCACGACTGGATAACGACTACTGCTGTCGAGATTTATCTGCCTTCTAAATTCTTCAGGTATGTGAAATTTAACTGTCACTCAAACATTTTGATTCTAATTCTTCCCATTAAACACTTCTTGCTAGAATGTTATGAACCTAATACCATTAAACACTTCTTGCTAGAATGTTATGAACCTAATACCATTAAACACTTCTTGCTAGAATGTTATGAACCTAATACCATTAAACACTTCTTGCTAGAATGTTATGAACCTAATGCCAACACTTCTTGCTACAACCTAATACCATTAAACACTTCTTGCTAGAATACAAGAGATACTGCCAACACAGACAAAATATAAAGGATTACAGTACAAAGTGCAAAATAGAACTTAATATAGAAAATGTAATGGGTACCAAATCTCCACCGGAACTACAAAAGCTAGTTAAACAATATATCACAAAAACAAAAGCAACAATCTAAAATAGAACATAATATATAGATATTATGAGAGTAAACTCGTAGTTGTCTTAAAACGCTAACAGTAGTAACAAAGCTGTGTCACCAGAAAGGAATAACACAACCCAGTAGAAAAAAAACATAGATCCCAAACCAATATTAAAATCATGCCAGTATGCTTCTGAACAACACGAAAAAACTAAACTCTTAACCCAAAAAATAAATACCCAATAGTAAGGCATAATACAGTACAGACGTACAATAAACCAAATAAAACAAATGAAACTAAATGAAAAAACCGTCATGATATAACTAACAGTTCCATGCATATGGTAAATGGTTGAAAGAGGCGTGCCTCATAAAGGAAAGTAGCAAAAACTTAAGACAACTAAATATTGCGAGAGAATCTCTGGAAGTGTAACATCGTATCACTGGATGGATAAAGACGTATGCCCGTCGAGGTCTAGCTTGCACAGTTATTATCTCTGGTACTACTGTTCATTCGATCGTTCATGGCATCAGACGTGCCTCTTTCTTGTTTTACTACTAGCATTATAACTAGACCACGAGCTATTTTATATGTGGGCAATGTAGAAAAGAATGTCAGCACCTACAACAGTTATTAACAATATCTCACAAAAACACAGATAAGTGCTTAAAGATCATGTGAAGAAAGCCTCGCTACAGTAAAGCGACGAAGCTGACATGTAAAGTGGCCACATATCAAAATCACATAGGCTACCAAATATGTTTCTTGACAGCAAAAAAACGTATCAAGGACTGTGACGAAATCAGTCGTCCTGTCCACTTTTTATAACTCTCGTCCCCTCTGGCAGTATCTTTTCATTTCTTCACTTTTCTCTCATCGTCCTATTATTTGGCATATTTATTACCATTACACTTTTTTTGCAGTGACCACTCTCAGACTTCCTTACGTTTCGACAGGTGAACGATAATCATTCCAGGTTAATTACACAGGTCAGCGGTAATACGTTTGCCACCTTTGGTAGAGTCGAGCTTTATAGACACAATGTGTTCTCTAACGAGGGATGAAAAGAAACGCCATATTGTCTGTCTGGGAAGGCCGTCTGAGATGAGCGAGGGCTCAGGTGATAATGAGATAAAAGCTTCCGCCGTAACATCCCAGTGTATTTATTACGGATGACCTGACACATGAGACATTCTGAGCGGAAGTATTACAGCATAATTAGAAAGATGTCACGCGATGCAATTTTTAAATGCAATATTTTAAAACACGCCAGGGAGAATTAAATTAAACACCCCGACCCATATAGTTAAGAGCTTACGATTGGCTTGATTTGAGAGACGGTTCACACAATGGTTCTCATTGGAAAATTCGTCAGAAGTACAACCTGGAATTTGAACTGAGAAATGACAGATATAACCTAGTGAAATCGGAGTAAAAAATCAGACTGCATCGAAACGTCAAATTAGCAATTCACCAGACCCAGGAAGAGAAGAATCGGACAACGAATTCCAAAATCATAAGTGATACAGTTGCATTTGAGCAACTTAAAACTAAAAATTAAGCCCGCATTTTAAATACAAAGACTGGAAACTTAAAACACCATTACAGAGTATTTCTTTATTTGACTTGTCGAAGTTTTTGTGGTAAAAATTTTTTACGGGATGTGGTAACCAACCCCATGCCCAACCCGCCTTAATCGCTCTTTACGACAAGCAAGGTATAGTACAGTGTTACTATTCTTTGCTCCCATTTCGGGCCCCGGTAACACATGGGTGACAAAGTATTTGGGCAACTTTAAAACTTAAAAAAGTAAACCCGCATGTCGCGAGAGGGTAGATTGTTATTGAATTTCATAAGATATCCTGGACATAAAGGTGTATCAGATGATACCAGGATAGTGCCAGAGAAAAGTCTGGTCTTATCAGTAATACCCCTTCTTTGAAAAGAGTAAGGGTGTATAGACAACAAAGGTAGGGTCAAGCTGTATAAGTTCCCAGAGAGAATGGTAATGTAGTACTCTGAGTCCATATTTGATACATCTCCAGATCCTCCTCTGTTAATATGGTGGGTGTTATTGTTATTAACTCTGCTATGGGTAATTATTTAATGTAATTCACCAATAAAGACTGTAACTTAACTTAAAGAATTTAAGTAAGTCTGCTGGTAAATATTTACAATTTCTTTGTACATTTACTCTTTTCTGTATGAAAAGTGTTTAAAAAAAAAGAAATCATATTATAGCATTAAATAAATAATAAAATATTCAACAAAGTCTTTCACTGAATTAAAATGTCTATCACTATAGAGAAAGTCTTGCTTGGTTGGTCTCTCTCTGATTAATTAATATTTGTTAATCTCACAGTTCTGATTGAAGATCTACAAGGCTATAATAATAATAAATAATAAATTCTTTAAGCGCCAAACACGGCGCATAAGGCAGAAACCAGTGCTCTCCAGGTTGTTCGTTGTGACGCCACTCCTCTTAGCTCTTGCACATTATTTAGGCCCAACGTTCTTCCTTCTCTTATTATTGTTCTTCTGAGTGTTTCTTTTGGTCTTCCTTTTTTCCGCTTACCCTCAGATTATTCTGTTGTTTTGCATTCGTAGGACATGACCGATATATGACCATCGTCTTTTCCTTATATAGTCGGAGACATATTTCTGCCTAGAGTCTTCTCTTATTTGTCGATTAGTCTTGAATTCTTTCCAACTGATAGGCTATAGTCATCATAAAACTGTTAAATTTTATTTTTGGTGAACGGGGATATGCTGTGCAGTTGCCTTTGTGGGCAACTTATCTGAGTCACTGAAGATGGCTCCCTCTGATACTGGATGGAAATATTTGCTGAACTTCTTCTAAGGGGTATACACGAGATGTCTGGTCCTCTGATATAGACCGGCACTGCATCCGTCGTAACCTCAATAAGAGATGCTTCTTGTATATTTGTTAGGTTTTGACAGGATAAAACCTTGAAACGAAGTTAAATGCAACCTAGGTATTTTTCTATCAATATCCCCCTGTGACACAGATGGAGATGATAGACAGTTTCAGACAGAGTGCTAGCAGATGCACAAGACATAATATAGTAGCAACAATCAATTCAGTTCACTGTGATCATAAATTTCTTCTACATCCTTATTTATAATCCTTTTACCATGATCCGCCTCCCTACAATAATTTGGTCGTGAATAAAACTACTAAGTAATATATCAAACTATACAGTAATCCAATTCCTTTCATACTTCCTTATATTAAAATGTGATTTTTTTAACACAACTACCCACTTCCTATCGCACATGTGGATCACTCACTAGAAATACACATAATTATATATATATATATATATATATATATATATATATATATATATATATATATATATATATATATATATATATATAGCTTCGTTCTTACCCTCAGGCACTCACGCAGACGAGCTGTTAATGGTTGTTTATGGTCTGCTTTCAACTACAGAAGGCAAATCGCTTCCACTAACACTTGCTTTCTTTTGCCGCTCGCTGTAAATTTCAAATATTGTGACTGACCTGATTCTGTTAGACACGCGCTATATATAGTATGACCTCGAGCGTCCGAGATAGTTCCCCAATGAATGTGTTTTGTGTTCTGAAAATATTGGTAAATTTTGCTTACTTTGCAAATCAGGAAAACTAAGATTTTATTTATCTAAGTTATTCCTGGAGCGAAATTATTCATGTAAAGTTTAAAATACGCCCTATATTATTCTACATATTTCTAGTAAACAACCTTTTTGATTCCTAAATGCATTTTATTCTATGCGTACTTTACACATCTAAATAATGGACTAACCTGAAGCTGCGATGCATTCACTAGAGATTTTCTCTCTTATTATACTACTTGTCGTAAAAGTCTTTGTACAGACATGTAGAGCAACATCCCCAATATCGTTTTGGTATCCTCTTCCAGGTGGTACGTCTTTCATACTGATGTAGTTAATTGTCCTGCGATTCCTATTTGCACATATTTGGATTTCCATTTTATTTATCCAAAGCTGTAGTAAACACGGCCTAACGGAGCGTTCTGACTGGTCTGTGTATCAAACCGTTCCTACAAAGTATGGCGTGTGGCGTGATTGCGTGGGTTAAGGTTTGCAATTTTTTTATGGTGTTCGTATAGTGTTGATGTCATAGGTTCAGATCACTGCCCTAATCAGTGGTCAGCATGTGTGAGCAGACAATTTAAACACTCTGCTGTAAACAAGTGATGAAGTGCACTGTTAGAAAAGACGTACAGATGGTTGATGGTTTCTAACTCTGTTGACACACTGTACTCCAACAGCAGTAAAACGAACTTCAAAGTTTTATTTACATAAAATAGAATCCGCTTCTCTCTTCTGCGAATCTATGTCATAGATTTTTACATTCAACTTGATATAATTTCCATTCCGTACATTTTCTCAATTCAACGAACATCCAAAAATCATATTTTTGTACATATCTGCCACTGATCTGCTCTCGTCTAATTTTTCCACTCTTTTGTCACCTGGGTGATCTTCTAAGAAAAGTTAGTTTATCTTTATAACGTTTCACTTAGTGACCTTCTGGTGTATCTTGTTAGAAGACTGGCCTACCACTGCCAGGAATGTTGATTGTCTACCAGTTTATCTGATCACTACGTCTGTCTTTGTTTTATCTGAAGAGTCTTTCTTCAATATAAAAACTGCAGTAATACCTGCTGTCTTGAAAAACACAAAACCTGGACAAACTTGTTAGCATAACTCTTTCTATGGCGTGTCTGTAACCACAGCAGCCAACCACAACAAAATGCTTGTTTTCCAAGAATATCAAGAATCTCACTCACTAATGAACTTCCAAACTACCATCTCTCTAGCACACACTTGCTAACTTATCTCAGCGCGTTCAAAATCAGATTCTCTAATCCCCGTTCTAACATTTTCCGTTCACTCCTAAAAATGTGTTTATCCTACCACAACTTTCTCGTGCGTATTTTTTTCTTGCTCACCCACCAAAACTTACAAGGGACGTAATTCCAAGTTATCTCCCTTTGATGATTACAACCCAAAAAAATACACTTCTCTTCAATTCTTATTACAACAACTTTACTTGCAAATTTGTCCCACCACAATTTTGGACTCACTTAATATGCTTAACTTTAAACATAACTACTACATCTTCAAAGTGGAAACCACGAAACCCTTTGCTCAATGCACTTCTCCACACTTATCACTTCCCTTCAACAAAGACAAGCAGTCTTTTAACAACTCAATTCATTTTTTCCAAACCATTTATCTTCACTCACTTACTTGTCTAAATCCAAACCACCGTTCACAGGCGCAGGGTTTGGCCAGAGTTAATTAGATTGCCGTAGTGTGAATCAGACATTTCACTACACCGCAGTTAAAAATACGAAGACTGGAATCCTAAGGAATCAGATCACTTGTCTATAAGAGGAAAAAACAAATTTCCAGATCAACTGATTCGAAAACATCTATCCTAAGTTGCTAGCGTACATTCTAAACTGTACCAGGAGATTGTGTTCCAAAAATCCTTTAGGGTAAGTGTAAACATTTATTTTACACATGTGAATTTAACATGTTTTTCTTGCTAAGTGGTTATATATGATGCTGGCAACCTCAAAATATGAAACAAATGTATTCATAAACCACTTCAGCAAGCGCTGGTGATTTCTATTTGCTAGAAGTACAGATAACCGATGGCAGAGGTAACCCCAGACTCCGACTGGAGCGGTGATGAGTGATGATTACATCACATGTGGCTAAAGTGTATTAGATCATTTTGTGAGATATTTGTACCTTGTTACTTGTAATTTAGGCAAATCATTGCAGTTCACGCTGTCCAGACACATATTCCCCATTTTAATACCCAGAAAAATATTGGTGATTTCTAAACATCTTCCTTGAGTTACGCTGTGTATACTCAAGAAGCTACTCATTCTGAGAGACTAATATTGGTGGGTGGACAACGAGATAATGCGCCTGTTAATTTGCAGCCCACAAATGTACTTAGCAGAGGCATTTGTTCTTTCTATTTTGTCCAAAAGTTCGTCGAACGAAGCTATTTGTCCGTTCGAAGAACTAAGATATCAGACTGTGAAGTGTCATCATCACAAAATAATTGACGAAACCAAGGCTACAGGACTCACTTATTACCAGTTAAGTGCTTGTAAAAGGCACCAGCAAACGGACATTACATTTTTTTTTTCAATTTAAATCCTCAACCCAAGTCTCAATGAAAAGAAATTTGATGTACCTCTAAAATTCACCCCCATTTATCTCTGTTTTAACCTGTTAGAACTAACTGATTATTAAATGTGTTATATGTTATTTTAAAACATAACAATCATAGTTGATTCAGTTATTTTAAGTGTGAATGCAAACGTATGAGCAAGACTCTTTCATATGTATGTATGTATGTATGTATGTATATATATATATATATATATATATATATATATATATATATATATATATATATATATATATATATATATATATATATATATATATATATATATATATAGCCTTCACTTTCTTTCTTTTCCTGACGAAGGCCTTGTGGCCGTAACGTAGACTACTTTCTTTGTCTTCTGTCCTCGTAAGACGAATCACCTTTTTTCGATTTTTTTTCAAACCCACCCATATATATATATATTACCTTTAGAGATATATTTACATATGTAGAGCAACGCCTTGTAAAAAGGAATTTCGTTCGATTTACACCAGATAGGGGCTTGAACAGGCTAAAACGATTGCTTTGTTCTTCACAAAAGGCGGCGGACCGATATACGTTAACAATTGCCCTGCCAAAGCAGCATTGTTCTTGACTACAGAAATATCTTTTTGACACTTCCTTGGGATAAAAGCGTCATTACCCTTCTATCTAAGACTCTGACAAGAGTAATCTTGAGCGAAGGTAGACACCTTTGACGACCCATGTTAGATACTCTTGCGTTTTGGCCACTGGTGGACCACTACTGCAAAGCAGGGGAGGCAATCTTTGACAAGGACAAGTCTACTTGTGGCAGAATTTAACGGACTAACACTCAAAATATAAAAGTAAAGACTACACGGCCCATGCTCATCGTCTGTGGTAATCAAGATGTATTGGACACGTCAAGTGAGGTCACGTCTAACATTAGTTACCTCAGTCACGTGGTCCATTATTATGAAAGATATAAGACATTTTCTCAACAAAGTTTAAATTTGCTTTGTTTTCGAATTTATAATTTCCATTTTTCAATTTTTTTATATCCATGTTTGTTATTTCTGTTATTATATATTTTACGTATATTTGTTTCTTGTCTAAAACAAATAAAATTGTTTCAAACATAAAGGTATGTTTTTTCAGGCACTCGTAAGAAATAAAGAAGTAGAACACAAGACAACATAAAAACAACAGACATGAGTGGCTGTGACAGACGAACGCAGCCGACCCTGAATGATATGATACGACTCTTCGTAACGACCCCTTGGATAACATCAGTGCTCCCGAAATATTGTAACCTTTCGTCAAACGGGATTTTTCTTTTCACCTGGACTTATTAGCTATGCAACCTTTCCACGCAGATTGGCAACACCTTTGCTGATTGATATGTGGACAGTTTATCTACCGTTCATTCTGGTCATCGCATTGATTTAAGGAGAGATTAAATCACGCCCATGGTCATCTCTTGAGCAATCATATGCAGTATTTTCATTAACTTTGCTCAGAGGGGGCGGTGCCAGAATCAAACAGATAGCAGCGACTACGATCAAAGGCACAGACTGGGGGATCTCAGGAAAGACTAGCGCCACGATCAAAGACAGTAGTGGTCCCTGACGAGCGACGCAAGTTCCCTGCCGGTATTTCGCATCTCCGTGCCAAACGCAGAACCGATCGCAGTGAAAGCGAACGGGGAAAGCCGGAACGCAAGCAGCGAGCGAAGATACGAGATCCAGGGGCGGCATCTCTCTTTAGTCTGGGGGTCAGATCCCCAAAAGTGTCCTGAGATCTAAAAAGGTGTCAAGTTTCTCATGTCCCACTCATCTTTCATTTCATTCTATATATATACAGACCACGTAGAAATACACTTTATCACTCGTTGGCCAGACCTTTACAGAAGCACTAGCTATATTTGAAATCCTGCTAGATTATCCCATGGATTGTTATACATATTTGCAGTGAACTCTATTTCTGTGCAAAACGGTAAAATATATATTGTGTAAAGTGATCAGTGGTCTAGTTCATTCATTCTATTTCACTGGATTTTGTGTTAATTTAAATCTATTAAATTAGACCATCTCAATAGTTCTAGTTGTAAATGTAATGATATACCTGCTATATTATTTCCAAAAGATAATAGATGTTAAATGCTTAAATTAACTTTTAAAGTCGCGAAGGAATTTATAATTAATAAATTTAGTTAAGTCCTACATTTATAGATGAGTGTTTTAACCACTAACACTCGCGCAGTGTTTATTAAATACATAATTAAATACGCGAGCGTACATAAAATAGTCTTAATGGGAAATTTATCGTGCAGTAGAATGTTATTGGATTTTTCGATATGAATTACATGTTTTCTATTTTTCATATACAGAATGATCCCTTTTGCAACCCAGCAAATCAATCTAAGCATAGCAAAGCATAAACAGTGTGTAGAGTCTCCCTGACTCAGAACTTGTTGTGACTGTGTAAATTTTTAATCTTTGAGGCGATTCTATGTTTGGAATTCCGCTATCTAACTTATAGCAAAGAAAGCACACCCAAAGACAAATTTAACTCTTTCAGTCCCAAGCAAAAAAGTGGGTTTTGCCCAAACAAAAATAGCCATACCAGTTTTTTTTATTGTTTTTGTTTGGAAATAGTTTTTTTTTAATGTTCATTTTCATAAATAACAAAAGTCCATAATGAATGGCTATACTTTAAGAAAATAGCGTTTTTGAGTTGTCAACATTAGAAAACATCATTAGAAAGGATCAATAGATACGAAAGCCAGTATACTGTTGATTGGGCCAAATGGGTCTAGAGGGAAGTACTGTATACTGGCTCTTGGTGGTTAAAGAGTTAACACACCATCAAGTAAACTAAGTTGTAACGGGAAGAAGAACACTGGCCCGAGCTTTTGTTAGTTTACTGACACAGAGAGAGAATACATATTTACCTAAACAGTGATGTGACTAGTTTTCTCCCTGGACTTAAACCATACCTCACGGATAAAGTGTATCAGCACGCGTAATAATTTTTATTATCAGCGGCAAAGTCAAATAGACCACACCATCCTCACCCCGGTATCAGAGACCGTGTCCTCCCATAGAAACTGTTATTAAGAAAAGAGACACAAATACAGATTCATTTTCCAGCGATTACGGGATCCTTTTATGTGCTGACCGCTTACCCGCTAATCTGGGGTTTGGAACTTGACTAACACTCATACATTTAGTTTGAGGTGTAACTGCTGTTGTGTTATTCTATGGAGTGCCAGATTTTTTCACAATCGGTAAGTTAGAGCAAGATGAGTGAAGGCCTTTGCTAGCGCGTGTATGAATGACAGGAAATTTAATCTTTTTTTGTAACCCATTTGTTAACTTGCTTACCGGGTAATACATTTTCTGTATCCCTGGCATTGTTCCTTTAAGTGGGATAGTTTTTGATAAACTCTGTTTTAAACCCCCCTCCTTTTCTTTGCTTTAGTAAAGGGAAGAACAATTGGGAAGAACAGGTTTTTTTCTACCACCTATACCTAATTTTGAAACACCTCTTTCAGAGTAATTAACTTCACTGTTAGGTTAACTTACCTACGTTCCTGATAACTATCTATCTTTGCACTGGATTTATCTTTGTCTAATAAGCGGGACGGGCTTAGTCAATACCAATCTTCTTCACCCCCTCCCTACCTTGTTATTTGCATTTTTCTGTAATTTTAATAATTCTTGCTGTAAACACATGATCTTTGTAGTGATTGCTTTTTTTAACTTTAATAAACAACATAAATTTAATCGTTATTGTGTTGGACTACCCAAATCCCAAATTTACCCTATTTGTTTAAGATAGTTGTATCCACGTTGTTTGTGTGTTTGAAGCACCAAATCGGTGTGAGAGGAGGTGTGTGTCTGGAAACTGGCAATAATTGTTTGACCAGTATGAGCCTAAAGAGTAGATTGAGAGAAACGATTTGTCGTAAATAAGTGTGTCTTTACTCTCCTCCAGCACTCTGTGAAGCAACTATTTACTCTCTACATTTCTATCACTGAGCTTTTCACCATCATTCTACACTCTAAACCCGACTACTATTTCTAAGATTCTTTCTCTCAAAATAAATTTACGACAGTGGCCTACCCAGGATTTGAACACTTGACCTTCCGTGCGACAACCCCGCCTAGCTGCGTGTTCAAATCCTGGGTAAGCCACTCATGTCTGTTGTTTTTCTGTTGTCTAGTGTTCTACTTCTTTATTTCTTACGAGTGCCTGTAAACATACCTTTATGTTTGTTTCATATTAATTTACCGTTTACAGGCCTCGGGTTTTTCTTCCTTATATGTTATACAAATTTTTTCACTGTGGTATCAACACTAATGCTGACATAAGGTTCTGCAAAAGTATAAACACACGTACACACTCACGCACACATCAGTTAATAAAAAAATATGGTTGAAAGCCTAAACAAATCGAATCTGCAAGCAGCCACTTGATAATGAACTTCACAACAGAGAGATAAGAAACAACCGAAGACATTCACAAACACTGGTCACGTGCAAAATCATTTTTCTTTACGCCTTATCACAGTTTTGTAAGGGGAGGTTGCATTATTTTTTTCCCCATTGCAAGGGAAACAATATAACTAAAAAAAAAACAAATTAAAATTTATTAAAATTTTTACTTTTTCACTGTAAATATGTTCAAATACTTTAATAAATAATGCAAGATCAATAAATTGTTTTATGAAAATTGTACGGTTGTTACACTTCTTGGTACGTTAATGTTTTCATTGGTTTTTAATTTTTATATTTGTTAAAACATCTACTGCAATACAAAATTTTAAGCTATTCACTGCTTAAACCTATGTAAAATAGTGGTTATTCTGAGTTTCTGGTAATAATATAAGTTGTGCCTAAGTACTAAATGTGTTAAAAGTGTTACCATTTTATTCACTGCTATTCCTTACCGTTAAGACTAGCGAAATAGCAAACGCGTAGATATTCTCTTACCAGTGGTTCAGCAATGTAAAATCCATCAACAATTTTTTTTACACCAGAAGATACGGTTTAGTATAATGCAATGAGTGACGGATAAAATGACAGAAACGTAGGCGCATTATATTTCTTTGTGTGTAAATTTGTTTTAATTACTAGTGTTAATATCATGAGTCAAAACGATAGACGCCGACAATCGACTAGCTAGTAATGACAGGCGATATTTGTTAAAAGGGCGCGTAGTCATAATTAAATTAAAACTGACATTGCGCGCTGAGTGTTTTACCGGGTCGGAGGGGGGACGGCTGCATGCCTAAAACCCAACCCGTACTCGTCAAGCAACGCTCGATAGTATAAGCTGAAGATACCGTGTGCCTTTTAATTTAATTAGGTGACAGAGAGGATAAGAGATCATACCTTACGCTTGATAGCATAGGATATTATCATTTTTGGTTAAATGATTTTTGTTATCTTGGCAAAATAGTGCTTGGTGAAAGCTAGCGGCCAGTGTGTTTTCTCTATTGTGGTCCTTTTCTCAGTTACTCAAGGAGAAATAGTTGTCGTTTTCCTTGGCGTCCGTCCCCAGTACAAGTGTGATCAGGAATTGCCAAAGGCGACAAGCTAACCTATTAACTGTAAATTTTAGTTACGCGACTTACAAAATACCCGGATTTTTTCACTCAATTTTACCAGCACGCGATGGCAATATACATAACATTTTTCCAGACTTCTGACAGTCGTTTTTATCCCAAGCGGATTGTATCTAGGAGAATTCGCTGTTTCATAATCGGCACTCATCACAGAGAAAAGCCGACAGGATTTATCATTATCAGTTTTGCATAACGTAACAGTTGTAGTAGCACCCAGAGGCTAGACAATACAGGAACTACGTTTTCTCTTGTATAACTGTGAACGTCCCGAGAACGTCTTGCTTCAATAACTATATGCGGTGACACAGGACTCATCCAGGAAAAATTAACTCACCAACTTTTGCGACCACTTTGAAATTATTACTAGATACCAAGGCTGGTCTGGGGCCAGATTTGGGCAACCCACCTGACACTATAGGTTCATATTATTGTAATTTGTCATTGGATACATACACCATTTATTAGGTAAGCAAGAGTGTTTGTGGCCACAGATGACAGAATGAGAGACAGAGAGAGAGAAAATATTTTCCTTTGTTACAATCATTGTGCTAACTTCTTTTTTTATTTTATTTCGCTAGCCTGAGTATTTTACTGGATAGCTTAAGCAGGAACTTTACTGTCTATTCTAGCCCCTAGTGTTAATCTTTGACCTTTTGGGTTATTAACTTATTTTGGGATCTTTTCTCAACAGGGTGTAAGGGCACTTATTGGGTTATTTTCGTATGCCTGTAACCATGATTATATTGATTTATATATGTTTGATGTTGTAAAGTTTAAGTGATAATAAACTAAACAAAACTTAATTTAGCGTGTTGGTCAGACCCATATCCATTTACCATAGTTTTCACGTTTGTGTGTCTTGTTGTCACATAATTGTGTGTGTGGGTGTTTTAGTAAACTTATAATTATACTTATAGGGAGGTTTGACAGATCGTCTTCTTCTAAAGATAGTCGTATAGATAGACTGGACTAGAGAAACCACTCATTCCAGAGACGGATCTTCACCTTAATGTATTCACTCGTGGAATCTATTCAACACCTTTTTTTCTCATATACCCCACTTTCTGCTCTAATCAGACGGGACCAAATAAATCTCTATACCTATCTAAAAATGTACGACAATCACACAATGAGAATATCAGCACAGTACACGAACTCCGTTGCACCGGCGAGAATCCCAATGTGTGTAGATAGGAATCACACATTCTATAAATATGTTTGTGGTGGGTAGGTTTCTAATTATTAAATTTTGCCAGGGAAGCGTCCGTATTGCTTCTTCTTCTTCGATCCTTAACCACCGACCGTCAAAGCAGTCAGTGGCCATCACGCCTAGTGGCATCTTGTAGGGCAACAACAAATTGATTCCACTTTGCACGGTCGGTGGCCATCCTTCGTACAGTGCCCCAACTCTGGTTCATTCTTTGCATCTCAGCCTCCACAGTCCTCCGTCAAGTTGTTTTTGGTCGGCCTCTCTTTCGCTTTCCTTCAGGGGTCCAAAACATAGCTGTTCTTGTGATGGCATCGGGGTCTCTTCTGAGGACATGATCAACCCAGCTCCAGCGTCTGCCAGCTATGATGGTGTGCATGTCCTCTTGCTTGCTACGAGTAAGCAGATCTTGTTTGGTGATGGTATTCGGCCAAAAGATGCGGTGAATTTTTCTTAGGCATGTTGTGTGAAAAGAGGACAATTTTGACATTTCCTTCTCTGTGACTCTCCAGCATTCCGCACCATAGAGAAGCACAGAAAGCACGCAACTCTGGTATAATCTTAATTTTGTGCTTGTGCTGTATTGGGAGGACTTTCAGATGTTATTTAGGCTAAAGAAGGCTGTTCTTGCCTTATTCATTCTGATGTTGATGTCTTTGCCTGCCCCACCGTCTGGTGTTACTATGCTTTCTAGGTATGTGAAGGTATCTGTCTGTACCAGTTGCTGATTCCTTACTGATATGGGCTCAGGGTTGCTCACATTGAGCGTCATGACCTCAGACTTCTTTAAATTGATGTTCAAGCCCACCTGCTGGCTAATTTTATTAAGTCTATCCGTTTTTTCCTGGATGTGTTGATGTGAATGTGCCAGCAGTGCAATGCCATCTGCATATTCCAGATCTTCCAATGTAGAAAATGTAGTCCATCTTATTCCTCTTGGACTGCCCTCTGTTGTCTGGCGCAACACCCAGTCTATGACTGTTAAAAATAGAGTGGTTGATAAGGGGCATCCCTGTCGTTCTCCTGTCTTCACCTCGAAGGTTAGGTTGCTCTGCCCAACACTACACGTAAAGTTGGCATAGAGGCTTTTTATGATTGACACTATGCAGCTTGGATTTCCATAAGGGGGGGAGTATGATATTATTAGGACCACTGGTTCTGAAAAATGTTTCCATAAATTATATTCCTTTTACTGGGAAAGAACCCGACACCTCTAGAATACGAGGTGGACGCCATACCTCTTAGCCACTCCGACCACCCATGTTAACATATTTAAGTCGAAGACAAGTCAATCAAAATTAAGTAATAAGTAATATGTGTTACCAGGGCCGAAAGGGGATCGAAGAATAGTAACACTGTTCTCTGCCATGCATCTCGTAGAAAGCGACTAAGGAGGGTTGGGCATGGGGCTGGTTACCCCATCCTGTAAAAAAATTAAACCACAAAAAACTTCAACAAATATGGACAAATCAAATAAGGAAAATAAAATACAACCATCCAACACAGGGGAAGAGCCTCTCGCAGGGAGGCGTATGATGCAACACAGAGAAAGCCGAAAGGAATCTGTGTTGCTGACTAACCTTCTTTCTTCTAGGAGAATTTCCAGATTTGGCACCTGGAATGTTCGGACATTAAACGAACAAGGGAAAGTGGCACAAATAGCAGCAGAAATGCGGGAATATAAAATCGAGGTTCTGGGAATGTGTGAAACAATGTGGAAGGGGGTAGACAGGAAGAAACTCATCACAGGTGAATTGGTGCTGTCCTCAGGACATGAAGACGTAAGTTCACACCACAGTGAAGGGGTAGCTCTTATGTTATCTAAAGAAGCACAGAAAGCACTCATTGAATGGGAAGCTGTTGAACCCAGAATAATAACAGCTACTTTTAAAACAGCTAAAAAGAAAGTACATGTAAATGTCATCCAATGTTATGCACCAACTAATGACAAAGAAGAGTCTGTGAAAGAAGCATTTTATACTAGACTACAGGAAATTATGGATACAGTAAAAAGAAGAGACATCACAATTTTGATGGGTGACATGAATGCAAAGATAGGTACAGTCAACACCGCATTTGAAGAAGTCATGGGAAAACATGAGCTAGGGATAATGATTGAAAATGGGGAACTATTCTTAAACTTCTGTGCTTCAAATCAACTGGCTATAGGAGGAAGCATGTTTCCACATAAGAGAATACACAAGGCAACATGGATATCACCAGACCATAGAACAGAAAATCAGATTGATATATGCATAAACAAGAAGTTTAGATCATCATTGCAGGATGTAAAGGTATATAGAGGAGCAGATGTGGCATCAGATCACCACCTTCTGATAGCCCAAGTAAAAATGAAACTCAAGAGATATGCAACAATGCAAAAGTATAGACAACAATTTAATGTAGGACATCTAAGAAATCAAGAAACAAGAGACAAATTTGAGGTCACAGTATCCAACAAATTCCAAGTGCTCCAACAGCTGGAAGATGTAGAGAATACAGAAGGCTATTGGCAGCAGGTCAAAACTGTATGGAATGAGACATGTGAAGAAATATTCTGGAAAAGGGAACGACAACAAAAAGCATGGATAACAACAGAAACCATCAATAAGATAAAAGACAGAAAAAAACAAGAAAACAGATTTAAACACAAGCAAAACCAGAAGTTCCAAAGCCAAGGCTCAAGAAGTGTACACAGAAGCAAACAAAGAAGTAAAAAGAAGTATCAAAAGAGACAAGAGGAAGTATATTGAGGAGTTGGCAAGAGAGGCAGAAGATGCTGCAGCCAAAGGAAATATGAGAGAGCTGTATAGCAGCACAAAGATGCTAACATTAAAATACTAGCAAACAAATTGCCTCATAAAAGACAAGAATGGAAAACTGCTCAGCAATATACAAGAGCAAATGAAGAGGTGGACAGAATATTTTCAGGACCTTCTCAATATACCAGGTCCACAAAACCCCACGGACATCCACCCAGCAGAAGAAGAGCTACAAATTAACGGTGAAAGACCAACGAAGGAAGAAATAAAGAAAGCCATAAAGCTTCTAAGAGATGGAAAAGCGTCTGGACCTGATGGCATTCCAGCAGAGGCCATCAAAGCAGATATCGACACGGCTACAGAGATGTTATATACATTACTCAGCAGAATGGAAGGAAGGATATCTGGTTAAGTTGCATAAGAAGGGAAATTTACAAGAGTGCACAAATTATAGAGGAATAATGTTACTATCAGTGCCAGGAAAAGTATTAAACAGGATTATCCTTGAGAGATTAAAAGAGTCCATAGACAAGAAACTGAGAGATGAACAAGCAGGTTTTTGACAAAAAAGATCATGTACAGACCAAATAGCCACTTTGAGAATAATAGTTGAACAAAGTCTGGAATGGAATTCATCACTATACATCGGATTTGTGGACTACGAATAGGCATTTGACAGAGTAGACAGAGAATCACTTTGGAATTTGATGAGGCATTATGGAGTTCCCCTGAAGATCATTAATTTAAAAAAGAAAACATATGAAGACATGACATGCAGAGTTCTTTACGAAGGACAGATTACAGAACCGTTTGGGATAAGAACAGGAGTGCGACAGGGATGCCTATTGTCTCCATTTCTTTTCTTACTAGCAATAGACTGGGTTATGAGAACATCGACAACACACAACAGAAATGGAATCCAGTGGACTCTGACTAAGCAGTTGGATGATCTGGATTTTTGCTGAGGGCTTGGCTCTTCTGTCCCATAAACGTAATCAGATGCAGGACAAATTGAAAACACTCGATGAGAGTTCACAGCAATTGGGTCTGACAATACACATGGAAAAGACAAAAATAATGACAATAAATGCAGGTAATGATAACAGGGTTGAACTTGAAGAAACACTAATTCAAGATGTAGAATCGTACACATATCTTGGCATAATATAGACAAAGTTGGAGGGACAGACAGCGATATCAAAATAAGAATACAAAAGGCATGAGGAGCTTCCATTGCATTGGGAAATATATGGAGCTCAAGAGAAATCGTATCCAACACGAAAATAAGAATATTCAACTCAAATGTGAAGTCAGTCCTATTGTATGGCTCTGAGACATGAAGAACAACAAAGACAACAACCAAAAAGCTACAGACTTTCATAAATGGGTGCTTGCGTAAAATAGAGGGATTAAAATGGTATGACATGGTTACGAACGTGGAACTGAGGACAAGAACTAGACAAGTGCCAGTGGAACAAGATATGAGAAGAAGACGATGGAGATGGATTGAACACACACTGAGGAAACCTGTTGATAGCATTACAAGGCAGTCCTTGTTCTGGAACCCCCAGGGCAAGAGAGCAGAGGTAGACCAAGAAGCACATGGAGAAGAGAGCTGGAAACAGAGGTGAAAATGATGAGGAAAACGTGGAAAGAACTTGAGATGATGGCACGTGACAGGAGGACTTGGCATGTGTTTGTTGAAGGCCTATGCTTCTTTGTGAGTGGAGGGTTATGAATGAATGAATAGGTCAAACTTAACTTCGTCGTATAGATTTTAATAACATAATAAACAAATTTGCAATACAAAAATCAAGAAAACGGTTAGTATAAATATGTCTCTATGACATTCTGATGTTTGTATGGATTTATACATTGTTTTGTACATATTATTACATGTTATTCCCACTGTCACGGATTTCCTCCCCTTAGCTCGGCTGTAGTAGTCCAACAGTGACCAAAACTCAAGAGTAACTAATGTGGGTCTTCAAAGGTGTCTGCCTTTGCACAAGATTAATCTTGGCAGAGTTGAAGATAGAAGGATAATGATGCTTCTACCTCAAGGGACTATCACTAGATGTTCAGAAAGCGAGAACGATGCTGCATGAGCTGAACAGATGTTAACTATAGTATCTGCCGTCAACGTTTGTGGAGATTTATGCAATAATTAATGTTAGCTCGTTCAAGCCCCCAGCTGAGTTAATTCAGCGAAATTCATGTGATCATTATTTTCATTGGTTATCAGGTGTGGATTGAACTATATATAATAGAATCGGAACGCACAGATGTGCCTTACGCTCTGTAATGATTAAAGCTGCAATAATAAGGTCAGCTAAGAGTAACGTTTATTGACAGTCGGTTGCAATCCGGCTAACAGTTTACCAGCACTACGTGGACGCCAGTTAGCAGTGGTGGTCCAAGTCAATCAGATGTTTGTTCCTGGTTCATTAGGCACAATGCAAAGCCAGATACTCTGGATCCACAACCGGGATTGAAACCTGTAAAGCGATAAGTCCAATAAATGTGCTTGTCCAATAAATACCACATGTCCTAATGTGTGTCTATGTCTTCAGGACGTGTATGTGAATGATGGGATTATAAGTCTGTTTACATACATGGGTCATAAAGTCTTCACAACTCATGTCCTACATTATAAGTCATCAGTCATATATAGAAAAAAGGTAAGATAATGTAGACAAAAGTACATGATAGATCATTAGCCACATAGACACTGGAAAGTCATATGATGCAAACAGAGAGCCATTTGGGTTCAGCCTTACAATCCCTCTCTGAAAAGAGCTAATAGCTTAATTGCGAATTATTTACCAGGCCTGAGAAGGACTTTCGCTTCACCGAAGGCTGGATAGGTTTTGGTTATGTTTTAAGTATACCAATCTTCCACTAGCTTGTCAAGAATAGTGACAGATTCATACACGATATACATCAACCAACATTATATACATCCGAACGTTTAAGGTCGTGTTTTTCTATAACGACTGTTCCTCTCCCTTTTTAATATTTATGTCTGTGCGTATAAATAAGAGAGATTGTCGAAAACATATTTGTCTGGAATATCTTTTTTTTTTTAAATTTAATACATTATGTTCCTGATTTGACGAAGAGCACTTTTCAGCACTGACGACACATTTTGGTGTGCATATTTACGATATCAGTGCGAGGGTAACTTTATACTAAATAAATAAATTTTCTACCAGACATAAATATTACAAAGGGAGAGGAACAGTCGTTATAGAAGAACACGACCTTAAACATTAGGATATATATAATGTTGGTTGATGTATATCGTGTATGAATCTGTCACTATTCTTGACAAGCTAGTGGAAGATTGGTATACTTAAAATATAACCAAAACCTAACCAGCCTTCGGTGAAGCGAAAGTCCTTGCTAAATCAGCGGCACATCTCCAATCCAACCTGCAAGTCTGGAAGGAAGAGCTGGAGAAGAGAGGGATGGTCATAAGCAGCTCTAAAACAAAATCCATTTTGATATCACGAGAAGAAAAAAGACAACAGATTAAGCTGGGAGAACAGGTCCTGGGGCAGGGAGACCACTTTAAATATCTCGAAGCTATTATAGACCGAAAGGGAGGCATCAAAGAAGAGTTGGCCACTTTCTACTTCCTTCGAGATTACTTAAACGGAGTATTACGGTCCTCTTTTTCCAAGCATCTTCGGATTTAGCTAAGCGAACTTTTACTTGTTCCATAGTTTTGTTCATTCTTTTTTTCGTTTCGTTGATTATTTAATTTCTTGTTTCGATATTTCTTTTAGGTTTTACGATTTTCTTGCATTATTATTGTTCTTTTTTCACTCATTACTGTTGGTGTTTATTTTTTCTATCTGCTTGTATCGCCCATTTTGTGTATGTTTCTTATCATCGTATGTTTTTGTAGTACCTAGCTTATATGTAATTTTTTTCTTTGTCACCTGTTTGTGGCTGACGAAGGGTAATACCCGAAACGTCCCTTGTTTCTTGTGAACCGTTATTTGTAAAACGGATTTAATACCGTTTTATTGGTTTAAATACTTATATAACTTTATACTAGCATTTAGAGTGACAGACCATCTAAGTATTTACTACTTTATAACTCGTAGCGGGTGGAAATGTTTTTAAAAATATATTGATAAAATACAATTAAAAAACATTCAAATGTTATAACATGCATATAATGTACATGATGAACTTATATTATTTATAAGTAAATAAATTTTGATTTATTTAGACTTTGATTCATCGCTATGGGACGCCATTGAGACAATTTTTCATTGTGCGACCGATTCTTTCAGCGGAGAGTCTTATAGCAGGACTTTTTATTCCATTTGTTTCTCTTGATTTTTGTTGATTGTTGAATTTCTTGTATTTATTAATTCTTTTTGGTTTTGTAGTTTCTTTGCTTTTGTGGCAGGCTATGGTTGTATTATGAATCATCTATGGCAATGTATGTCCAGGTTCGCTTACCTCTGTGGTTAGCTATAATATGCTGTATACCACAACAGTCACACACACACACACAGGACGTGATGCGATAACGCCATGGTAATTTGAATAGTTTATTTACATATGAAAGGATCATTGCTGTCTGCTCTGACCTCCACATTTGGTCCATCATAGAATATATAATATGTAAGTTCATTCTTTCCTCACTCTCTCTCTCGCCCAGTATCGAATCTACACCTTCTGACCTTTTAACCATCAGTGATCATTCAGGTGCTATAGTCTCTATATTCTGTTCTCCCTTTCTTAGATTATTGTTATTTATATCCTCTCAGTGTTCAGGTTATCTTGATGGGACCGGACATCTCCGGGGGTGTTAATTTCCCTTGCCTCACTGAAGAATAGGACTACTGTCTAAATGAAATAAAGTTCACCCTACGTACCTTTTCCTTTTCTGAATAATAACTAACTCACACCGTTTCTCCTTCTAGACAAGAATTCTCACTATTCAATATTTCGGGTTAATCATTACCCAAACTACTTCTTGTCCATGAAATATTCATCACATAAACTACTTGAATACTGCCATTATCATGGCTGCCCGCGTATATGCGGCTTCCCTCTCTGCCTCACGTTTCTGGACTGCCCGCTAAGAAAGCGTGATCCACAAGATTATCGTTCACCTCTGTCATGCGCAACATTGTTCGCGCATCTCCTTTTTGTACTCTATCTGAACCTACCCATTCATAATTCTCCTTATTCATTCCCTTTGACTGTACATCGTTCTCTAACTGCCACACTTTATTATTGCTCTACATCTGTGTTTATATATATTACGTATTTGTAGTCTATAATCTATATTTCTTGTCCTTGTTGCCTGTTTGTAACTGTGGCTGACGAAGGTTAACACCCGAATCGTCCATTGTTTTCTGTGCACTGTTTATTTGTAAAACTGATTCAATACCGTTTTATTTGTTTATATATACTTATATTATTTGGTAGCTTGACTGGAAATAATTAATGCATAAAATTAAAAGCTGTTATTTAATTTATTATTTGTTTTCATAACTATGTTGTTGTCCTTCCAACAACAACAAAAAATGCTACCTCCCGAACCCATTTTACAAAACTGTGACAAGGCATAAAGAAATCAGATTTCGTACGTGACCAGAGGTTGTGATTGTCTTCGGTTTTTCTTCTCTCTCTGTTGAGTAGTTCATCATCAAGCTCTTGTAGTTCTTCAGTTCAACACGGTTTGTAATTTTGTCTGGCCTCTCTGATAATAGACTCGGTGGCTGCTAACTGGGAATGATTTGTAATGTTTACAGAACTACAGATGATCTAACTGGGATAGATGTGTAATTTTAGAGACTTACAAACGAGCCAACTGGGACATATTTGTAACGTTCAAAGAGCTACAGATGAGCGGACTGGGATATATTTGTAATGCTGACAGAGCTATAGACAGGCTAACTGGGATAGATTAGTAATACTGATAGAACTGCAGATTGACTGACTGGAGCAGAATTACAACGCTGACACATAGGTTTTTTTGAGATTATTAATATTTGTCATAGTGATATGAGAAGGATTGTTGAAACCATTACCTGAAACAATAAATAGTTTGACAACAAACACGATTTCAAGTAAGCAGAAACTACACATCAAACCCCAACTCAGGCAACTGACTACAAAGATTACAGTTACATAACTACGGGCAGAAAAATAAAGCAGACATTCCACCAAGAACGAACCAAAATCGTAGAACAAGACAGACAGTTTATCACTGACATATCAAATAAAACAACACAGTCAAACAATAAACAATGAACAGGAATAATTACTTATTGCAATTTTAGACACCATACGTCACATTGTCATTGATAAAGTCATAAATCAGCTGGAGTTAAGGAAGACCACACTATCGGTAGACACAAGAGGAAACGAAAAACACACATGGATCTTCATTTCAGCTAGTAATACTTTTAACGACACGTCGGCACACTAGCAATAATAGATATATAGGTAAAATCATTACACTTAAAAAATATAAATAAATAAATATATGGACTGAACAAGCAGAAACACGCGAATAAACCTTACGACGTGACTGTCAGACAGGCAGCTAGCGGTCCTTCACAGAAATAGACCTTTTCATGGCTAATATAACAGTCCCTTCCCCCCCCCCCCCAACCCCCCACATAATTAAATAAAAAAGGACAGAAATAACAGTACAGCAAAATGCAATAAAAATGCGCACAAAATACCCCGCTTATAACCGAGATATCACACCTCTTGTCAGGTTTTGACCGGATGTCGAATCTCAGAAATAAGTGGAAAAAAAAAAAAAAAAAATAACTTACCATGTGATACTTTATGCAACAGAGACAGAGAAGTTAGGGGAAAGCATCCTATTTTCTTCCAAAGGGAAACAATTTAATTATTAACAAAAATCATAATAAATAACACATTTTAATTACTTTTTTAATTACATAAATTTTTTTAGACAAAATTATAATAGGCACAAATAATTCACTTATTTTTGTTAGATATTTTTTATATTGTTAAAATTTTATTGTGTGTTTTATGTTTAGAGTAAAAAAAACTTTAAATAATTTGGAGTTTAATGCACATGTTAAAGTAGTGTACACTTATAATGCTCTGCCACTTTCAATGGTAATTTGCTTTCATATTTTCTTCTACTATGTTGCTGTGATACCCTGTTCAACCTGAAATTTGGTTATAATTGGGGTATATTCTAACAACAACATCAATGGTAATTTCATCGACCTAATGAATCCGGTTGCACACGCAGATGTGCGCGCCGAAAAGTTTCATCGACGCCTTATAGCGCACTTCGACAATCTTTTAAACACATTTTCTTAGTATTTTCTTTTCTACCCTAGGGGCTGACGTGACTAAGAAGTATGGCGTCCGCCTCTAATTATAAAGGTATAGGGTTCGGTTCCCAGTCTATGGTGTGCCTACCACATGGAGATACGAGAAGCATCTCACATGGTTACACATAATATTTAGTAAATAACTATAGGATGGGCCAAACGTCTGGAAAAAAGGCAATTTGCCTTATCTAAAATTATTCGCCTTTCTATCTTATGTGATAATTGTTGTCTGTGCCAATATGGATTCGACATTTGCAGCAGATTAACGCACAAAGATTGTTCTCATGTACACAAGACAGGGATCCTCACATTGACAAGTAGCAGCCGAATTCTCTATGAATCCAGACTTTTGGGACACACTGTAAATAATTCAACTAAAATATTCCAAAAGTAGTAGTGTTAGTGAGAAACTAAGTTGTGGAATGAAAGAGTAAATAATTCAACTAAAATATTCCAAAAGTAGTAGTGTTAGTGAGAAACTAAGTTGTGGAATGAAAGAGTAAATAATTCAACTAAAATATTCCAAAAGTAGTAGTGTTAGTGAGAAACTAAGTTGTGGAATGAAAGAGTAAATAATTCAACTAAAATATTCCAAAAGTAGTAGTGTTAGTGAGAAACAAAGTTGTGGAATGGAAGAGTAAATAATTCAACTAAAATATTCCAAAAGTAGTAGTGTTAGTGAGAAACAAAGTTGTGGAATGGAAGAGTAAACAATTCAACTAAAATATTCCAAAAGTAGTAGTGTTAGTGAGAAACAAAGTTGTGGAATGGAAGAGTAAATAATTCAACTAAAATATTCCAAAAGTAGTAGTGTTAGTGAGAAACAAAGTTGTGGAATGGAAGAGTAAATAATTCAACTAAAATATTCCAAAAGTAGTAGTGTTAGTGAGAAACAAAGTTGTGGAATGGTAGAGTAAATAATTCAACTAAAATATTCCAAAAGTAGTAGTGTTAGTGAGAAACAAAGTTGTGGAATGGTAGAGTAAATAATTCAACTAAAATATTCCAAAAGTAGTAGTGTTAGTGAGAAACAAAGTTGTGGAATGGAAGAGTAAATAATTCAACTAAAATATTCCAAAAGTAGTAATGTTAGTGAGAAACAAAGTTGTGGAATGGTAGAGTAAATAATTCAACTAAAATATTCCAAAAGTAGTAGTGTTAGTGAGAAACAAAGTTGTGGAATGGTAGAGTAAATAATTCAACTAAAATATTCCAAAAGTAGTAGTGTTAGTGAGAAACAAAGTTGTGGAATGGAAGAGTAAATAATTCAACTAAAATATTCCAAAAGTAGTAGTGTTAGTGAGAAACAAAGTTGTGGAATGAAAGAGTAAACAATTAAACTAAAATATTCCAAAAGTAGTAGTGTTAGTGAGAAACAAAGTTGTGGAATGGAAGAGTAAATAATTCAACTAAAATATTCCAAAAGTAGTAGTGTTAGTGAGAAACAAAGTTGTGGAATGGAAGAGTAAATAATTCAACTAAAATATTCCAAAAGTAGTAGTGTTAGTGAGAAACAAAGTTGTGGAATGGTAGAGTAAATAATTCAACTAAAATATTCCAAAAGTAGTAGTGTTAGTGAGAAACAAAGTTGTGGAATGGTAGAGTAAATAATTCAACTAAAATATTCCAAAAGTAGTAGTGTTAGTGAGAAACAAAGTTGTGGAATGAAAGAGTAAACAATTCAACTAAAATATTCCAAAAGCAGTAGTGTTAGTGAGAAACAAAGTTGTGGAATGGAAGAGTAAATAATTCAACTAAACTATTCCAAAAGTAGTAGTGCTAGTGAGAAACAAAGTTGTGGAATGGTAGAGTAAATAATTAAACTAAAATATTTCAAAAGTAGTAGCGTTAGTGAGAAACAAAGTTGTGGAATGAAAGAGTAAACAATTCAACTTAAATATTCCAAAAGTAGTAGTGTTAGTGAGAAACAAAGTTGTGGAATGGAAGAGTAAATAATTCAACTAAAATATTCCAAAAGTAGTAGTGTTAGTGAGAAACAAAGTTGTGGAATGAAAGAGTAAACAATTCAACTTAAATATTCCAAAAGTAGTAGTGTTAGTGAGAAACAAAGTTGTGGAATGGAAGAGTAAATAATTCAACTAAAATATTCCAAAAGTAGTAGTGTTAGTGAGAAACAAAGTTGTGGAATGAAAGAGTAAACAATTCAACTTAAATATTCCAAAAGTAGTAGTGTTAGTGAGAAACAAAGTTGTGGAATGGAAGAGTAAATAATTCAACTAAAATATTCCAAAAGTAGTAGTGTTAGTGAGAAACAAAGTTGTGGAATGAAAGAGTAAACAATTCAACTTAAATATTCCAAAAGTAGTAGTGTTAGTGAGAAACAAAGTTGTGGAATGGAAGAGTAAATAATTCAACTAAAATATTCCATTCAACTAAACTATTCCAAAAGTAGTAGTGTTAGTGAGAAACAAAGTTGTGGAATGAAAGAGTAAACAATTCAACTTAAATATTCCAAAAGTAGTAGTGTTAGTGAGAAACAAAGTTGTGGAATGGAAGAGTAAATAATTCAACTAAAATATTCCAAAAGTAGTAGTGTTAGTGAGAAACAAAGTTGTGGAATGGAAGAGTAAATAATTCAACTAAAATATTCCAAAAGTAGTAGTGTTAGTGAGAAACAAAGTTGTGGAATGGAATAGTAAATAATTCAACTAAAATATTCCAAAAGTAGTAGTGTTAGTGAGAAACAAAGTTGTGGAATGGAATAGTAAATAATTCAACTAAAATATTCCAAAAGTAGTAGTGTTAGTGAGAAACAAAGTTGTGGAATGGAAGAGTAAATAATTCAACTAAAATATTCCAAAAGTAGTAGTGTTAGTGAGAAACTAAGTTGTGGAATGGAAGAGAGAATGACGAGTTCTTATTCTAATCCGAAGCAACGAAACAAAATGGAGTCTAAAAATGATAAGTGAAGACTCTTTCAGAAACTGTACCAAGAATAAAACTGTTGGTTGACAAGACAAAGAATCAAGGGGTATAACTCATTCGTTTAAATGTATTGTAATACATTTTTTTTAAATTAGTATACTAAAAAAACGTTGTTATGTACCAAATAATGTTGTCTTTGTGACACATTAATTAACCTGTTTGTAACGTTAGTCATATTTATTCGTTCCATTTGTTTCTGCCCACCATCACATAGTTAAAAAAAGTATCCACTAAATGACCTAGAATATAGTCAACATTATTGTATCATGGACACCCAACAGATATATATTCCCACACTACTAATTTTCTTCATCAAAGTGTGTAACCAGTAAAGATAGAGGGCTGAACTTTTCAAACATACAAAACAAAATCATCACAGGCAGTAATTAAAATGTACGAGTTTTCATTCCACGCATCAGTTTAGAGCCAATAAAATTTTTTTTTTTAATATTTATTATTTTAATGCACTAAAAAGCCAAACATAATTTTTCAAGGAGTGTATAGCATGCAGTCAAAAAATGTAACATCCAATTCACAAAAAGCCCCGCGCGCTGATTCTACATGAAATTAACTTCTGCTTTATATTTCATTAGACACTTATGGATAAAATATTTGATAAACAGCGCTTAAGAATAGAGAACCTGTGACACTTGGTCGTTCTCGTTTTATATACAAGCTATCATGTTTTACTCAAACGACTTGCAGCTTTCTTTCCATATATGTCCTTCTACATTCCGTTCATCCTACGATTTGCTAGGCTTAGCAGACGTGACAAACAGTCTTATCAGTTCACGTGTTGACACACTAGCATTCAATTATCTTAGCAAATACTGCATGCCTTGCACTGTCATCTACACCTAAACATATATTGTTTCCTCCTGGAAGCAAAGATGAAAGAATTATCACTTTTCATCCATCCTGTTCGTTATAGTTCTATTCGAACAAGGCCACCTTGTGTATATTACGTCACCGCTGGTGCCTGAGCTCGCAGCATTTGATTGATCAATACAATTTTACTGCGAGCATCAATCCCAAAGGTAATGATACCAAATGTTCCTACAATTATAAATTGCTTTTTTTTCCATTTCAATTTGCGTGAGGAGTAATTTTGTTTTTGTCTGTTGAAAACTGTAAAGCTAGCTACAACGACAAATTGTTTTTCCTCGTTGGAAATGTAGAAGCAGATTTGTCCATGCTGAAGTGTCTTCTTCTTCTTCTTCTTCCGTCCTTAGTCACCGACCGTCAAAGCAGTCAGTGGCCATTACGCCTAGTGGCGTCTTAGGGCAACAGCAGATAGGTTTTCTTTGCCATTGTTTCCCATCACGCCTATTGGCGTCTTTAGGGCAACGGCAAATCAATCCATTTGCTGTTGTTTCCGTAATCGAAGTGACTGGCAAATGGGTGATCAGCCCGTTGGTATGCTGAAGTGTGCCCAGCCCTTAATGACCAGGTGCTATGGGACAAGTCATGTTACTTGTATAATCTGTCATACCAGTCACGTGGTCCATTTATTGTGGAGAATTCATAACATTTTCTCCACGCAACTCATATATTGTATTTTCGTAGTGGTATTCTCATTTGTTTTTGTGTTTGTTATAACCAGTGTCATTAGTATGGTTTGGCCATGTCTGCAGAGTGAGAGAAGATTGGTTAACACGAAAAAATGGGAAACAAAGAGCTAGGGATCCAGACCTCCAGGACGACCCAGATCCCTAGGAGGATGTAACGGTGTGTTGTTTTAACTTGCAGTATGTATGTATATCGTTACACCGTTGTGGATGGGTACCAATCTTTAGAGATGAAGGAATTGGTCCTTCTGGGATGTAGCATGATATTGTAAGTATATATTGTTGGTATCCCTCCTTACGGTCCAGTAGTATTAATGTACGGAGGCAACATTGTCCACAGCACGTAGTACAGAGTACATCACTGACTCACGACGAGGAAAGTCATAAAGGTGTTGAACAGCTAGTGACGTTTTCTCAATATTTATTAACGACACAACGACGACATCGAAATGGCATAGTCACTGACAACACTTGTAGACATCACAGCATGTTAAATGGAGAATAATGTAACTGGCGTTAATGCATTGTAAACGACTGTAAATGTATTCAGGTGTGGAAACCATCATCCTTTTCTATAACAGCCGATATATATATATATATATATATATATATATATATATATATATATATATATATATATATATATATATATATATATATATATATATATATATATATATATATATATATAAATGTAGGAGATTGAATCCCTTCTCCTTCTCTGACCTCCAGCAAGACAGGCACGACTTCTGGAGTATCAAGTAATGTCCTCTAATTTCCTTTAATAACAACGGTATCAAACCTAAACTGACGTGGAACCGCCAGAGCAGCAACGTCCAACAAGTAGATAGCCTTTAGGACATGCATCAACCCGATGCATAACAACATGGTGATTCGTGAGTTGAAAACTTCTCATAACGTAGACTCTTTCCCGCCCAGGGAAAGTTGGCAAATAGGCACAAAATGTCAATCATGAAAGTTAGCGACAATGATAATCAACTAGAGCAATTACCTTCTCTTCAGGAATAAATACACAACTCACTCGCCTCCAGGCGCTTTGAATCACAAAGGGGAATATCGTCTGAGATGAACCAACACTATAGAGGACTTCCATTCCCCGAACAATATGATCATCACAGACGCTGAAAACGCGTCTATCTCTCTCGACAAAATCTGTGACACTCCCGGGCGGAAGCTTGTACAAAACCCACAACCAAAAAACAGACATGCGCAGAAACGTTCGATTTGAATACAATTCACACAACCCCGAAGCTATGGGCATATTCTAAGAACGACACTTAAAATCGAGCCTTATAAGGATAGGAAATAACTATCGACGCAGGTTGCCAAACGTTTACAAGAAAAGTGGGCCTGGGCGCTCCATAAATGGACACGACCCAAGATCGGACAAACCACAACCGAAGGGCATAAGAACAGGTAACCACTTAAAGTAAAAAGTAACTTCAATTCCAAGAGTTATATTCCTTGCATTAGAAAAATTGAGTACACAGATACCATAGCAAAATTCTTATGCGTAACAGAGGACAACATTAGACAATCTTTGAAGGACGGAGGAGTAGAATTGAACCAGACCAGGAGGAAGGCAGACGATAGGATAAGATTGCGCTCTCTTCCAAGCCTCTACACCTTACGATAGAAGAGGAACGACTAAGTAAGTCATTAGTCTTTTATTTACGAGGGTGAGTCAAATGAAAACCGGAAATATTGTATAACAATAAGAATAATCATGTCATTATATTGTAACTTGACAGTATTGTTGTCCAGGATGTCTCGAGTGTCATGCACACGTCATCGCGGTGATGACGCATAAGGTAACGCCATAATAACATTTTATAGATGGCCGCCCCACTAGTGGAATGCACCAAACAGCAGCAGCGTTCTGTTATTCAATTTTTGATCAGCGAAGGGGTGAAACCAATAGAAATTCATCGGCGAATGAAGCTCGAGTACGGTGATGCGTGCATGTCAAAGTCGCAGGTGTATGAATGGTGTACAAAGTTCAAAAACGGCGTGATTTCTGTGACAGATTGTTCACGACCGAGTCAGGCACACAGAGTAGTGATTCCAGAATCGATTGCAACCGTTGAACGACTCGTACAGGGAAACCGCCGATTGACTGTGGATGATATTGCCACACATCTTGACATCAGTCACGGTTCAGCACACCACATCATCTCTGATGTGCTACAGTACCACAAAGTGTCTGCAAAGTGGGTGCCATGGCAGCTTACTCCAGAATTGAAACAACGACGCATTGATGCTTGTCAAGAACGTTTGCGGCGATTCGAAACAGAAGGTGGTGGTTTCCTATCAAGAATTGTTACTGGTGACGAAACTTGGGTTCACTACCACGAACCTGAAACAAAGTGAGCGAGCAAGGAATGGCGCCATCCCACCTTATCGAAACCGAAGAAGTTTCGCACGGAGCCATCTGCAGGTAAGGTAATGCTGACTCTCTTTTGGGATGAACGAGGCGTTATTTTAGAGCACTATATGCCAAGGGGCAACACTGTCACTAGTGCCACGTATACAGAGCTTCTCAGGAATCATCTTCGACCCGCAATCAAATCCAAACGACGTGGACTTTTGAGTAAAGGTGTCCTTTTGTAACATGACAATGCTCGACCTCATACAGCCCATGCAACGACTGAAACCATCAAGGCCCTGCTTTTTCAGTGTCTCCCACATCCCCCGTACTCGCCAGACCTAGCCCCACGTGATTTATATTGGTTTCACCCCTTCGCTGATCAAAAATTGAATAACAGAACGCTGCTGCTGTTTGGTGCATTCCACTAATGGGGCGGCCATGTTCAAAACGTCATTATGACGTCACCTTATGCGTCATCGCCGCGATGACGCGTGCAGGACACTCGAGACATCCTGGACAATAATACTGGCAAGTTACAATATAATGGCTTGATTATTCTTATTGTTATAAAATACTTCCTGTTTTCATTTGACTCACCCTCGTATGTTGTTTCATTTATTCTATTCTTCTTGTCTAGGGCAATTTTTTTTTACTGTCACGTGTGTTAATCACTCGTGGTGTGTTTAGTAATAGTCGACATCTGCGCACTGTAATTTCCCTTAAATTATTTATAGCTTCATTGTGTCTTACTTCTCGTATCACAAAAAGTGTTCATTGGATGCACATGTCGGCGTCGTGAACACTTATCTCCTTGTTACGCTCTCACCTCCAATTACAACTAGAAAACTAACTATAACTAATTACTAAGAATGTAACCAGCAATAATAGAACCAACAAATGGAGAGTGGGATCGAAATCAGACTTGAACATGAAAGTGGGCAGGGAGATAACCTCGACAGCTGGCACAGACCAGAATGGATCGGCACGTGATAACTGGAGAACAATGTTACATAGGATGAGATAGGATGAAGGTTGTGACAATAGACACAATAAAAGCAGAAAACAAAAGCTGTCCCACTGACTACCCATATTCATACATCGCTATATAATTATTGTAGTATACTATATGATCTGAGATGTCAAAGACTAAACTCCCACATGGTAAACTACGGTGGTCCGATATGGCTCGCTAGAATAGCCAAGATGTCTGATGACCTAAGAGATATTTGATAAGTACACATGTAGGATTGACATAAATACGCGTTTGTTTAATAGACAACACCGTACCAGAAATGACGGCTGGAGTCACTTACTGAAAGGCACAATAACTTAAACCAAAGTTTAAGACACAACCTAGAGGAATAATACAGAACAATGCATACATGTGGCTGGGAACCTCATCTTGTACCATTAATTGTTACAGAAACCACACATGCTTTAGTGTAGGCTGCCTACAAGGTGGACCAGCTGTATTGGTGGATCCATGCTTTAGTGAAGGCTGTCTACAAGGTGGACCAGCTGTATTGGTGGATCCATGCTTTAGTGTAGGCTGCCTACAAGGTGGACCAGCTGTATTGGTGGATCCATGCTCCATAAAGAGATTTAGGGCATAGAATGAGTCATACATAATCAGGAATTATCACACTTTACAAAAACACGTACTGATATAACCGACAGATTCAGGAATATGAATGAATGAATGATACATGACGTCAAGAGATTTAATAACATTACTCTGCAGTGATGGTTCAACAGTGACCAAAGTTTAGAGTATCTACTGAGGGTCTTCAAAGGTCTCTACCTTTCGCTCAGTGTTACTCTTGGCAGAGATGTGAACTGAATAATTGTGCACTATTTCTAGGGCGCCTCATAGGAATTTAAATAAATCAAGTACTACGGCTGATATGATCCAGGTACGTGTAAACTTTGTATATTTCCTGACTTTCTATGAGTTAGGATTTTCCTCGTTCTGATGATCCCCCAACAGATTTAGCTCAGTAAAATATTACTCGAATAGCTCTGTTTTAAGTATTTAAAATGACTTAGATATGCGGGTGCATTTCAATGAAAATGACTAAATCAACAATACATTTGTATATTTACAGATAACAAAATTTAATAGTCAATTATTGATAACAATTGTAAAATAAATAAAGGTGCGTTGACTTTAGATAGAGTCTTTAAAATGTTTTCATAGATTTGAAAAAAAAGTTGTTCTGATTTAAAAAAAAGAGTGTTCACTTGGCAGATTTGAATGGGAACTTAGCTGTCAGTAAAATTGTCGGTTGGTTTCTGCTCCATCCGATGCTTGTTCTTTGCAGGTTATTTACTGGTTCACTCTCGTCACTTGTCAAATCTGGTGCCTGAAACACGTTCCTCGAGTATGGTGAAGTAATTGTGAAGAAGGTCCAGAGTCTGTTAAGACATTCTAAGTATAATATTTACAGTTTCAAACCAGTGTAAATGTCCATGTAAACATATTCTATTTAAATTTAATGAAAGTATCTAAGCTTTTCAATCGGTGTAAATGTAAATGAAAACATATTCAATTTATATTCTGAACACTTTTCAATCAGTGTAAATGTAAATGTAAACATACTCTATCTGTACTTTTAACCTTTCATTTAAATGTAAAGTAAATATAAAGCTATTCAATTTAAATGTAAAGAAGGTTTTCTCTTGAGGGATTGCGTTTAATTATCATTAAAGGTAAATTCTGAGTTAAATGGGGTGGAATAGGAAGATGGGAGGGGAGGGGTGGGGGGTGGGGGGGCACAGGTATATGTCGGAAAATGCAATACTCAGGAAAGCGTTTCGTTTCTGTTCTTTTATCATAGTTGTTGGTGGTACCAGGAGGGTACTAATCTCTAGAACAAAGTGAGGGCAGAAGTGGACTGACGTAGAAACGACGGACCAGCTTGGCAGTTACTCCTTGACATGTCTGGGAATGTGTGCGCCTTTAATCTTGACCAGAGACGCGAGAACTCCAGTGACCTATCTGCACAGAACCAACCCATCAGCGAGAGCAGAACATAATATAGGAAGTTAAGTATCCCTATAAGCTGCCAAGTCTTCTTCTTCTTTAATCCTTAGCCGACAACCGTTAAAGCAGTCAGTGGTCATCACGCCTGGTGGCGCCTTGTAGGGCAACAACAAATTGATTTCACTTTGCTCTGTCGGTAGCCATCCTTCGTACAGTGCCCCAACTCTGGTTCATTCTTTGCATCTCAGCTTTCACAGTCTTCCGCCAAGTTGTTTTTGGTAAGCCTCTCTTTCATTTTCCTTCAGGGGTCAATAGCATAGCTGTTCTTGTGATGGCATCGGGGTCTCTTCTGAGGACTTGGCCAACCCAGCTCCAGCGTCTGCCAGCTATGATGGTGTGCATGTCCTTTTGCTTGCTCCGAGTAAGCAGATCTTGGTTGGTGATGGTATTCGGCCAAAAGATTCGGTGAATTTTTCTTACGCATGTTGTGCGAAAAAAAGACAATTTCTTCGTTTCCTTCTCTTTAACTCTCCAGCATTCCGCACCATTGAGAAGCACAGAAAGCACACAGCTCTGATATAATCTGAATTTTGTACTTGTGCTGTACTGAGAGGACTTCCAGATGTTGTTTAGACTAAAAAAGGCTGTTCTTGATTTGTTCATTCTGTTGTTGATGTCTTTGCTTGCTCCGCCGTTTGGTGTTACTATGCATCCTAGGTATGTGAAGGGGTCTGTCTGTTCCAGTTGCTGATTCCTTACTGATTTGGGCTCAGATTTGGTCACATTGAGCGTCATGACATCTGTATTCTTTAGATTGATGTTCAAGCCCACCTGCTGGCTATACTTATTAAGTCTTTCCGTTTTTTGTAAGGATGTGTTGACGTGAAGGTGCTAGTAGCGCAATGTCATTGCATATTCCAGATCTTTCAATGTAGAAAATGTTGTCCATATTATTCCTCTTGGTCTGCCCTCTGTTGTCTGGAGCATCACCCAGTCTATGACTGTTAAAATAGAGTTATTGTTAAGGGCATCCCTGTCGTACTCCTGTCTTCACCTCAAAGGTTAGGTTGCTCTACTCAACGCTATACGTAAAGTTGGCATAGAGATTGACACTATGCAGCTTGGAATTCCATAAGCCCTCAATAATTTCCATAAACTGTCCCTATTTATACTGCCAAAAGCCTTTTCAAAATCAACGAAATTAATGTACAGCTGTCTATGCCTTTCTGAGAACTGCTCTATAATGTTCCTGAGGGTAAATATGTGATCTACACATCTTCTGTTCTTTCTAAATCCTGCTTATTCTTTCCTCAGTTTGTGGTCTACTGCTTTGAAATTCTCTGTATAATTATCCTGCCCAGTATTTTTCTGGGAACTGAGAGAAGAGTGATTCCTCTCCAATTATTGCAGTCTGCAAGGTCTGCCTTCTTGGGCAATTTGACAAGTGTTCCTTTGTTCCATTCCGTTGGTGTTGTCCCTGTTTTCCAGACTTGTGCAAATATTGGTTCTAATAGTTCTGCTGCTAGCTCAGGGTCTGTCTTAAATAGCTCTGCATTTAAGTTATCATGGCCAGGAGCTTTTCCATTCTTTACCCATTTGATTGCTGTGATGATTTCTTCTTTTTGTGGAATGTCTGTATTATGATCTAGATAGTTTTCAGCCCCAGGAACATTCAATTGTGTCTCTGGCGGTTCCTTGTTCAGTGTTTCTTTGAAATGCTCTGCCCATCTTGTTTCCCGTCCTTCTGCTGTCATGATGAGATTTATTTGCGTATCTCTTACCAAGTAACCTCCATTAAAACCAACTTCTTATCACAACCGTTATTTAAACTGTTTTTACTTGTAATTTATTATTCAAATTCTCTAAAACCTTATTAAACTTAAATGATTATTAAATCTTTATTTGTAATTATACAAATTTAACTTTGATTCAATCATATTTAATGTACTATATGTTTGTCTCAGTCAATTTATTAATCACACTCTATACAGAGCTGTATCAGAATAATAAGAATTCCACTGAGTAAATCAGATTTGGGGGCTTGACGAGCTGAAAAACAAAAATTGCTTAATCCATCACAAAAGTTGTCTTCAGATCATAGAATTAACGTGCTCAGCCAATGCAGCATTGTTTTCGCTTTTCTGAATATCTTGTGAAAACTTCCTTGGGATAGAAGCGTCATTACCCTGCTATCTAAATCTCTGACAAGAGTAATCTTGTGCAAAGGTAGACATATTTTGACTACCCACTTTAGATACTCTTGAGTTTTGGCCACAGTTGGACCACTACTGCCAAGCAGGGAAGGCAACCCGTAACACCTACCCAATACTAACTTTAAAGTGGCAAAATCCAGGACAACAAGATAATGATGGTCAAGAGAAAGATGTAAAACAAAGTCGCAGAGAAAAGTTTCACATATCGACATTCAATGTAATAGTTAATACGCTCAAAGCACAGATGAGAAACAAGGAGATGTCTACAAAAATATGAAATAAATATTCCTGTTGGACAAATTTAAATATGTCTGAAGAAGAATATTTGCAACACTGCTGTCACGTGATTGACTGCTCTTGCTCTGCAGTTATGGTCCAATAGTGACCAACATTCAGATTATCTAATGAGGGTCTTGGCAGACATGTCAATTTGAAAATGGGGCTTCAATTCTACTGTGCCTCGTAGTCATTTAATAAATCAAGTACTAAGGCTGATAGGATCCAGGCCGTGTAAACTATTTATCTTCCGTGACCTTCTAGGAGGAATAAGAATTTTGCTCGTTTTGATTTAAATCAGTATATTTACATATTACAAATTTCATAAGTAATTATAGTTAACAAGATGAAATAAATAATGGTGGGATGTAATACGAATATTCTATAGCATTTCATCACGGGTGTCAGATAACAATGTTTTTAAGGAAAACAGTTCACTTGGCAGCTTTAAGTGGGTACTTAGCTGCCATTAAAATATTGGATGGTTTTTGCTCCAGCCGATGTTTGTTATTTGCAGGTTGTTGATGGTTCACTAGTCACTGATCAAGTCTGGTTGCCGCAACATGTCCCTCTTAGTATCGTGGGGTAATTACGAAGATGGTCCAGTGTCTGTTAAGACCCGTCTGCTCTAGGCACCAAACTTTGACTGAACTTCACTTATACCACACACTTGTTCCACACACTAGTACCACCAGCTGGGGCCACGGATTAGTATCATGAAAAAAGAGAGAAACAAATACCATCTGGGGTATTCGGTTTCCTGACACAAAATCAGGTGTTTACTCCCTTTCGTTCATTCCACTATCCCAGCTGCCTCAGAACTTTCCCCCCCCCCCCCCCCCTAAGCATTAATGTTAATTTCAGTAATACTAAAATAATTTTTGGACGACATAAATAACAATCGTTATGACGAACTACGTCAATTTCATTGGTACATACGACAAACAAAATGTACTGACAAAAATAAAATCTCTCATGGTGATCTCCACCACATAATATTGCAAGATGATGTGCAATGTTTATTTCCAAATGTCGAGAATGCGTTACGCATACTCCTGCCATTGATGATAACGAACTGTTTTGCAGAACGTTCTGTTTTACAATTAAAACAACTCGCAAAGCCTCATAGGTCAAACACGACTTCGTCGTATCGATTTTGATAATATAATCAAAGATATTTCTTTCTCTATGATTTTCTGATGTTTTGAATTTATTCATCATTTCTCTACATATTATTATATATTAATAACAAACATGTATTTGAAATCCATTAGGTTTTTTCTAGTTTTGTCGTTTAGAAGATTGGAGAGTGGTCCCAAAATATCTGAATATCCTAGTGCTGCCGGAGATATTAATCTGGCCCTGCAAAAGAATATGGATCACATATATTAATAATGATTAGAAAAACACTGACATTCACGCAGAGTCAAGCATACTGAACTCTAGGTCTATGTCTGACACCTTCAAACTTTTAAAATTTAGTCATTGCAAAGAAAACATGTTTTTTTTTTAAATTCAGATTAAAGTCGAACAAGCCAGAAATGAACAGTTTAAAAAAAAAAATATTCAACTAAATTCGAATGTGGCAGTGACAGAGTTGAGAGTTAAGGGCATGATAGCTATGGGGAAACTCTGTGGTGCCTACCTTCAGTTCGTGCCCTAAGCACGTGCTTATTTGGCTTAATGGTTAATCCAGCTCAGGGAATCAATGATCATTTTCGTTTTGTTTTTATAAATCAATATTCACACATCAAGTAAATATAACAAACAATTTCCTTTGGCTTCAGTCTTTACTGTTAAGGGAGGTAAATATTTCCTAGGAAAACAATTCTGTTAAAAAAATAATACATAAAGTATTAAAAGATTTCCGTTTGTTAGTTAATTTGATCCAAACAAATTCCAAAATTACATACTATCAATTTAACTATTTAAGGCTAAACAACACAATATGAATTTGTTGTACACTTTGGATTCCTTGTTTAAGTTTAGTTGTTACATTTAAAAACATTATGCACTTGACCCATGCGTCGTAGTAATACAGACTTGTTTCATTCAACCTTTGAATGCCAATGGTCCTATTAGCTTTTCGTTTGCCAGAATTATTCTGTCAGCGCTAAACAGCGCTCGTCATCAATCTCTTGATAATATTGTATGACAAAACACAGACAAAGCAGATATATATATATATATATATATATATATATATATATATATATATATATATATATATATATATATATATATATATATATATATATATATATATATATATATATATATATATATATACTGAAGCACATTAAAAACGCACCACTATTATATATACTGATGCCGAGAAGCTGGGAAAAAAGGGTGTGGGAATGGATTTTCCCCGTATTTGTCATGAGGTAGAGAGCGAATGGCTGCTGGAATGGAAAGTGCATGATTGCTTACTGCAAATTGCTTACTGCCCCGAAGGAAGTGATTGAAAGATGGAAGGAACATTTCTCAGAACTCCTTGATGGTGAGCAAGATCAAGCATCAGAAATGATAACCACTAGCACAGAAGAGAAAACCAATTGTGGTGAAGATGACATAAAGATGGAAGAACTGAAGGCAGCACTGGAGATAATCAAATTGGGCAAAGCAGCAGGGCATGATGGTATACCACCAGAAAATGGTTAAGTACATGGGAGAATCAGAAGACATATTAATCTTAAGGGTCCTACAGGCAGCGTGGTGCAACAAGAACATACCAAAGGATTGGGAGATTGCCATCATAATGTGAACGGTAGGTTTGGGTTTTGGTGGGGTTTGTGAGTGTGGAAAAATGGTTAAGGAAAAATGAATGAAAATGTTAAAAAGACTGTTCGCCTTTGTTGAATGGGGGTAAAATGAGTGTAGGAGTAGTTTTTGCAAAGGGAGATAAATCTAGAAATACATTTTGAAAATGACGTTGTTGTTTACAGTTAAGCATTTTGAATGAGTTACAAATTATGGTAAAAGCAATTTGCATGTTAAGATTTAGTAATAAAGTTTAAAGAGGAGAATGTGGATTTGTGTATACTTAGCAAAGGGAGTCAACTAGAGATTACATCCTTGATAAGTTAGTGAGTTGTGCTCAAAAAAAAGTATGCACGTGAATATTGTGTTAGTGAGTTGTGCTCAGAAAAAGTACGCACGTGAAAAGTGTGATTAATGATACATGAGAGGATGAAAAAAGGAATAATGTTAGAACAGGGATCAGGCAGTTCATAGTGAGACGCGCTAGGCGTAGGAAGAGAAAAGGGTTTTCTCCCAAGTGTTATAGTTAGATTTAGCAAAACGCGCTCAGCGTAAGATGTGTGTGAGAAAAACATACTCAGCGTAGATGATCAGCAAAAATGTGCTGTGAGATAAAGAGAGATAGAAACCTCTCAGTACATTAGTTATCACAAATTGGTGTACGTCAGTATTTTGTGGTGATAATATTTATTCTGAAGACGAGATAGTTGTGAAAGAAAAGGTGTATTTCGACTGAGAACAAAACAAGGTATGTTAAACATTTGTGATTTATCAGTAGCATGTATAGCTCAGCAGACCAGGTCTGAGCAGAGAAGAATAATAGACGAAAATCTTGACAAAATGACAGCCCTGGCGATATGGCCAGTTTTCTTTCAGTGAGATATTCCAAGAGACATATGAAAAAAAAACGTAAAATAAACAGTCAGTACAGAAGACAGAGAAGAAGTTTCTACCTGTGTCGCAAAATTGGTTTCAATACATTGCAAAGGTGGCGTCGTGTAATTTTCAGACCATTCACCGATCAGTTGTTACAGGGCCGGCCGCTTGCAAAATGACGGTTTATCGGCAAAATGTCGATGAGACATCGACAATCGGCAATGATATATAAGAGCATAATGGAATCTTTGTGAGAAGGATATCACCTTACAGTCCAGGAGAGGATTGTGTATAACTGTACATAAGGAAAATCAGTAGGAAGTTATCATTTACGGAGATATATGCGTATTACGGTGGTCTACAATTAAGCTGAAAGCCTGTAAACCCACTTCTGTTCTAAATACTAAAATCATCATAGAACAGTGTGTGAAATTACATGGATAGGATAATAGAGATATATCGGCTGTATAAAACAAGACAGGATGGAACAGTATGGATAATATATAAGCTGAGGATGAGAAAGGGAAAGTTTCAGGCAACGCACAGATCGGGTGAAATCGCTGTTTCGGAAAGGTATTTCAGCCGAGTCTTAAGCTGTGACGTCAGTGCTCTCCGATACGTCCGCCAGAGACTTATATATATAGCGGATCGGTAAACTAAAAGGCGACACAACGAAGGACACACCGAAAGAGGTTTGAGACAGACTGAGAGGCAGAGTTCGCCACTACACATGTACCACCTGAATTGTGAGCGGATCGCCAGAAATTTTCAGTCCCGTGTCTGAAGTCTGAGGGTAAGCGAAATTTCGATAACTACCGAGTATAATATTTTTTATTTCAGGTTCGTATAAACTTCTCAATATATGCACGTAGAATATTCTTTGGTATAAATGTATTGTGATTTTTAATATGATTTAAACATGTGCTTTGTGGATGATTGTTGCTTGTACAAAAACGTATCACAACTAGCCCACAGCCAAATGAAGATAATATTTATCATATTAAATGCTGTATCTCGTACGAGGATAAAGGCAGTCCCATGGCAGAGATTGTCATAGGCAAATGAAGTGTTAGAAGCTTCATCACGAAAGATACCGCTTTTACGAGGTTAGGTGACTAGTTCCCTTCCTCGCTGCCTTTTCCTTCCCTAGTTCGAGCGCACAACTGAGTGCCCATTTAAATCTGGTAAACTGAGTCAACAACTATATAGTTGTACTACTGAAGAAAGCATGATTAGGCGGGCACTCACTCTATTTGTGTAAATTTTGTGTAGATGCTAGGAATGGAGTATTTAAATTTGTACCTGATATGCCAGGTAAAGGATGTAAGTCAAATTCAATTGAAATGATTGTCCCTTAACTATGATAGTTGACTACTTATGTGCTAGTCAGTTACAATTAATTACTGAATGATGTTCCGTACCCTTACTATGACTGTATATGTACTTTGACATCTGAGTCCTTACTTACTAGTCAGATTAATTAAAATGGATAACCATCTGATCGATTGTGGTCAGCTACAAGTCTAGCGGGCTGATATGATGTTTCACTTCACTTTATGTCTATTTGTGTATCAGAGGCAATCCCACAAAAGTGCAGGATTTTGTGTAGATGCTAGGTCTCCCAATACTGGCATGCAGTATTTTCAGATAAGTTTTAGAACACTAATCACCCATGATATGGTTTGGAAAGATTCAAACCAAGTTTCATAAATAAGTAAAGGATGTAACAACAGTGAGCGGATTCCAGTTTTCAGTAACTTTATTATTCAAGATCTTGAAGTCTAAACAGACAAAAATAGTAATTATGTGAAATTTTTTTATATATTTTAATGCTCTGTTCCAACTAGCAGTAATAGAATATTAGTGTAAATATTAAAATATTTTAACTGTACCTGAGGAATTATTCACTTCTTACATTTGTGGTTACAGTGAATGTTCATTTTAATTATCCCCTAGACAATAAGTAATCATAAGATAGTCACAGGGAGGAGACACCTTAAATCCTGGTACAACCTCTTACCAACTGGCCAGGGTTTTCACACTCTGACTATTTCTATGATATCCGTACACCAGTGCTTATTTCTAAGACTGGGGTATTACTTGTAAGACCAGAACTCTTTACTGGCATACTCTCCTGGTAGCATATAAGATACCTGGAGTCTTACATAGATACATAATTTTAAATAACCTCCCGCTACAGTGGGGGCTTGTCCGGGATATCTTTGATATTCCAGAGCCAACTTTCTATTTCTGCTGTGTAGGAAATTTTTTTTAAAATTTTTTGAAAGAGTAACAAAGTAGGAAATAATTTTTTTTTTAGGAGTACCATTGAGTACAGATAAAGAAAACTGTTTCATATATGGTGAAGTCAGTTTAGTTAACTTTAATTTTAATTAAGTTAATTATATTGTAGTAATTTAGATTGAGTAAGACAGCTTACCCTACTAGACTACAGATACATCATGGCTGACGTGGTCAAGTTTAGGTCTGCTACCCTGCAGGTGGTAAAAAAGCTTTGCATGAGTGGTGATGCTCTGGTCCAGTATGTCACGACGGAATGTGAAAAGTATATGGACAGAGAAGAACAGAAATTGGAAGCAGAAAAAGCCCATAAATTTGAAGCAGATAGAGAAGCCAAGAAATTAGAAGCAGAGAGAGAAGCCAAGAAATTAGAAGCAGAGAGAGAAGCCAAGAAATTAGAAGCTGAGAGAGAAGAAAGGAGGGTACAAGCAGAGGCTGAGAGAGAAGAAAAGAGGTTACAAGCAGAGAGAGACCATGAGCTGAAAATGAGACAACTTGAACTTGAACTTCATGCTGGGACTAGCACCCATGGTAATAGCCCACCTCATTCTGAGAATAGCACGTTTCAGAACATGGTAAATGGAGCCATGAGTTTCCACCTAGATCCATTTATTGAAAAGAAGGACGCAATTGAGTCGTACCTGGATAGGTATGAAAGGCTAGCCTCTACATATGGACTGTAAAAGGAAAAATGGAGTTTAAAGTTATTTCAGGGATTGAGAGGTATTGCATACGATGTGTTTCTGAAACTCCCCAAAGAAGATCAGGAAAATTATGAAATACTAAAACAAGCCTTACTTATTCGTTATGAAAAGAACTCAGAGGCATATAGGAAGAAATTTAGAACTTCTAAACCTCTACCGGGAGAAACATATAACCAGTTCTCAGCTAGGCTAGAAACGTATTTGTTGAAATAGAGTAGTTTAGGTAAGTATCAGAAAACCTATGAGGATCTGAAAGAAATGGTTATGTTAGAGCAAGTTAAAGATTCCATGCCTCAAGAAATGAGGAAACTCCTAATGGAACAAGGAGCAGAGAGGCTGGAAGACATTTTGAAATGTGCAGAGAGATACCAAGCAGCTCAAGCTGAACTGGTAGGAACAAAAAGAAAGCAAGTAGAAGGATACAAGCGACCACCACAAAATACCAAGGTTGACCAAAAGGACCAACCGTACAGAAATAAGCAAAGATTTGATAATAAGGACAAGAACCCTCAGATTCAGGAAAAGAAACCCTACAAACAGGGAGATAAGTGGTGCAAAATTTGTAAGATGAGCAACAACAACACTGTAGATTGTAAAAGGAAAAATCCCCGTCATCACGCTGCATGTATAGCAACAGGGAATAGGACATATACGATGGAACTGACAGGGAGTCAGAATAGCCTCCGTCATCCCGCTGTGAGTGAACTCGTAACCGTGAATGGCACTCGAGTCATGTCCTTATATGATACCGGCCTGGATTTTGACTCAGTTGTGAGTTCAACCCTAGTGCACCCTGATCAACTTACCACAGAAACCGTGGAAATACAAGGGGCAACTAAGGGAACAGCAACCATGACACTTCCTATAGCTAGGATCAATGTGAAATCTCGCTACGTGGAAGGAGCGATAACAGCCGCAGTGATAAATAACCCTATATACCAGCTGATATTGGGGTGTAGGTATGTATTTTTGGGTGACCCAATAAAACCTGTTGTCATGGCAGCAGTCCAGATCAGGTCGAGCACCAAAAAAGAGGAGGAACATCCTAACAATACTCAGCCAGAGCAGATGAAGAAGGCTCAAGCCGAAGATGACACATTGAAGCCTTGTTTTGGCAAATTGCCAAAGGCCCATAACCCTCCAGAGAAAGGAGACTTGTATATGAAAAATGGACTAATGTATAGAAAAGCTGGTACAGAACCTCAAGGACATGGACAGCTGGTAGTGCCAAAATCATACAGGAAAAGGTTATGGAGCTGGCACATGCTATCCCATTTAGTGGACACATGGGAATTGGTGCCACAAGTCAACGGATAGCTTGTCACTATTACTGGCCAGGGATCACGGAAGATATCAACGATATGTGAAATCTTGTCCAGAGTGTCAACGTGTAGCCCCCAAGCATAGGACTGCACCAGCAACTCTAGGAGAAATGCCAATCATGGGTACTCCATTCGAGAGAGTTGCAGTGGATATTGTTGGACCCCTCACTAGGACTAAGAGAAGGAATAATTATAACTTAACTCTAGTTGATACAAGCTCTATGTGGGGAGAGGCCGTAGCCATGGCATCTATAGATTCTAAGCATGTGGCAGAGGCACTGTTGACAATATTCACTAGGTTAGGGTTCCCACATCAAATATTGACGGACATTGGTTCTCAGTTCAAGGGAAAGCTAACCCAAGAAGTGTTCAGGATATTTCAAGCCAGATATTATCATTGCTCTCCTTATCACCCACAAGGAAAGGGTCAAGTCGAGCGGTTCAATGGTACGCTCATTTTTATTCTCAGAAAGCTGGCAAGTGAAAAACCTGAAACATGGGGTGAATACTTACCCGCTGCATTATTTGCATATCGGGAAGTCCCACACAATTCCACAGGAATGGCACCGGCCACATTGTTGTTTGGTCGGCCTATAAAAGGTCCACTGGAAGCATTGCTGCGGACTTGGACAGATGAGAAGGCAGAGGAAAGTGTCACCTCATCAATTCAGTATGTAAATGAGTTGACAACTCGACTCAAAACGGGCTGGAAATTGGCTAATGACAATCTTCGCAGAGCCAGAAAGAAGCATACTGAATACTATAACAAGAAAGCAAAGGATAGGGAACTTGCTGTTGGAGAAAAAGTGCTTCTTCTATTTTCCAGCAGTAACAACAAACTGCAGATTGGTTGGCAGGGTCCATATAACGTGCTAGAGAAATTATCGAGGACTAATTACAAAATTGACAAGAAGGGCAAAGAAAAGGTGTACCATGTCAATCTGTTAAAGAAATATTATGACAGGACATCAACGGAGGTAGCCCCTATGATGACTCTGGCCATCGCAACTGAAATGAAGCATGAACCATTAACCTCAATAGAGTATCCATTGAGACCGACTGAGACATATGAACAAGTCAAAATTAGTACTCAGTAAACTCAGGAGCAGAGGGAGCAAGTTAAATAGGTTCTAAAAACACATGCAGATGTGTTAACTGATAAACCTCGATGCACCAACTTATTGACATACGATATGAAGGTCATCGATCCAACACTGATCTGCATGAAGACCTACCCTATACCATATGCCAAGGTACAGGCATTAAAGGAGGAAATTGATTATCTGTTGCAAGAACAAATCATCTCCAAGTCAGAATCACCTTACAGCTCAAGTGTTGTACTGTTGAGAAAACCAAGTGGAGAACACCGACTCTGTATCGATTACCGGAAATTGAATGCGATCACTGAAACCCAAGCTGATCCATTACCGGATACCAATCAGCTGTTCTCGACGCTAAGTACTGCGAAATATTTCTCTAAGGTCGATTTAAGTAAGGGATATTACCAGATTCCTGTCAAACCCGAGATCCAACACATGGTGGCTTTTAGCACTTCGGGTGGCCACTACGAATTTAATGTACTACCATTTGGGTTGAAAAACGCACCAAGCGTATTTTCAAGGATGATGAAGAAATTGCTGGAGCCCTTGAAAAACTCAACCATCACCAACTTTATGGATGACATTCTCATAGCCACTTAAACATTTGAGGATCATCTACATTCCCTATCACTGTTACTGGATAGACTCAGAGAGGCAGGTTTGACTGCTCGTCCAACAAAGTGTGTAATTGGATGTCAGGAATTAGAATTTTTGGGACATACAATTTGTCATGGAAACATGTCTCCTGATCCCAAAAATATAGAAAAGTTAAGGAATGCACCTAGACCACAGACAAAAAAAGATGTGAGGTCGTTTGTATCATTAGGTGGATTCTATCAAAAATACATCAAAGACTACAACACCTTATGTGCACCTTTGACGGATCTGACAAAGAAAGGAAAACCTGACACAATAAAGTGGACTGCAGAGTGTGAGCATGCATATTCAGAATTGAAGCATAAACTCACTAGTATGCCTATTCTGAAGTTGCCAGATATGACGCAAGAGTTTATAGTACGGACTGATGCAAGCAATCTAGGAATTGGGGCAGCGCTTTTGCAAAAATCTCAGACCCAGAATGAGGAACTTTTTCCTCTTGCTTATGCCAGCCGTAAGTTGAACGCTGCAGAAAGGAATTACTCTACTATAGAGAGAGAATGTTTAGCATTGGTGTGGGCCATCAATAAGTTTCAACCCTATTTGTATGGCAAGCCATTTGTGGTCTAGTGCGATCATCAACCCCTGTCATTCCTGGCCTAATCAAGTCATGCAAATAGTCGCTTGCTAAGATGGTCATTATTGATTCAGCCATATTTCTTCACTATTGAATATATTCCTGGAAAACAGAATGTGGGCGCAGATTTTCTCAGTCGCCATCCCACAGAGTTATAGCAAAATAGAAGGAAGGAAAACTAACCTCGGAATGGTCGATTTGCAACTGTATTGTACCCAAGTGTAGAGCTAGATATCATCCAGCTTAAAATATGGGGAAGCAATGTCGCAAAATTGGTTTCAATACATTGCAAAAGTGGCGTCGTGTAATTTTCAGACCATTCACCGATCAATGGTCACAGGGCCGGCCGCTTGCAAAATGGCGGTTTATTGGCAAAATGTCGATGAGACATCGACAATCGGCAATGATATATAAGAGCATAATGGAATCTTTGTGAAAAGGATATCATCTTGTAGTCCAGGAGAGGATTGTGTATAACTGTATATGAGGAAAAACAGTAGGAAGTTATCATTTACGGAGATATATGCGTATTACGGCGGTCTACAATTAAGCTGAAAGCCTGTAAACCCACTTCTGTTCTAAATACTAAAATCATCATAGAACAGTGTGTGAAATTACATGGATAGGATAATAGAGATATATCGGCTGTATAAAACAAGACAGGATGGAACAGTATGGATAATATATAAGCCGAGGATGAGAAAGGGAAAGTTTCAGGCAACGCACAGATCGGGTGAAATCGCTGTTTCGGAAAGGTATTTCAGCCGAGTCTTAAGCTGTGACGTCAGTGCTCTCCGATACGTATGCCAGAGACTTATATATAGCGAATCGGTAAACTAAAAGGCGACACAACGAAGGACACACCGAAAGAGGTTTGAGACAGACTGAGAGGCAGAGTTCGCCACTACACATGTACCACCTGAATTGTGAGCGGATCGCCAGAAATTTTCAGTCCCGTGTCTGAAGTCTGAGGGTAAGCGAAATTATGATAACTACCGAGTATAATATTTTTTATTTCAGGTTCGTATAAACTTCTCAATACATGCACGTAGAATATTCTTTGGTATAAATGTATTGTGATTTTTAATATGATTTAAACATGTGCTTTGTGGATGATTGTTGCTTGTACAAAAACGTATCACAACTAGCCCCACAGCCAAATGAAGATAATATCTATCATATTAAATGCTGTATCTCGTACGAAGATAAAGGCAGTCCCATGGCAGAGATTGTCATAGGCAAATGAAGTGTTAGAAGCTTCATCACGGAAGATACCGCTTTTACGAGGTTAGGTGACTAGTTCCCTTCCTCGCTGCCTTTTCCTTCCCTAGTTCGAGCGCACAACTGAGTGCCCATTTACATCTGGTAAACTGGAGTGTTCCATAACCAGGCTTCAAGTCAACAACTATATAGTTGTACTACTGAAGAAAGCAACCTGATCGTTTGGTCAGGCGGGCACTCACTTTATCTATTTGTGTATTAATTTTGTGTAGATGCTAGGACTGGCATCAGTATTTAAATTTGTACCTGATATGGTTTGGAAAGATCAAGTTATAAATAAGTAAAGGATGTACAAGAGCGGAATAAACCAGATGTTGTTTATTACTGATAATGTTAATATTAATTCTGTATCATTGAAATGATGTCCCTTACTATGACTGTATAACTTTGACATCTGATGACTGACTAGTCTGACTTATGTGCTAGTCAGTTACAATTAATTAAAATGTTAATACTTCTGTATCACTGAAATGATGTCCTTACTTACTATGATTGGATAACGGTGACATCTGATGACTGACTGGTCTGACATCTGTGCTAGTCAGCTACAAGTCTAGCCAAATACTAGCCAAGGCTGATATGATGTTTCAGGTTCCATGAAATAACTCAAACCAGACTGTCCAGTATCAGAAGCCTGTGTTGTTCATCAGAGGCAATCCCACAAAAGTGCAGGACCCCAAAGAGTGAACTTCAACTGGTCATTGGCATACCTAGTGCTGGGTCTACCAATACTGATATATACAATGGACAGTGCAGCGGCAGCAGTATCCAGATGTTCAGATAAGTGTCACTTAGGACACTGATCACCCATATATGAACAAACAGCCAATAGTTGAAAACAGTATTCAAACCATAACAAATTTCAGTCAATTGATGACAGTAATGTGTAAAGTCAGAGGACTAAGAACAGTGATATAGTTAAAGTGATTCCAATTTTCAGTAACTTTATTATTCAAGATCTTGAAGTCTAAACAGACAATAATAGTAATTGTGTGAATATTTTTTATATATTTTAATGCTCTGTTCCAACTAGCAGTAATAGAATATTAGTGTAAATATTAAAATATTTTAACTGTACCTGAGGAATTATTCACTTCTTACATTTGTGGTTACAGTGAATGTTCATTTTAATTATCCCCTAGACAATAAGTAATCATAAGATAGTCACAGGGAGGAGACACCTTAAATCCTGGTACAACCTCTTACCAACTGGCCAGGGTTTTTACAGTCTGACTATTTCTATGATATCCATACAGCAGTGCTTATTTCTAAGACTGGGGTATTACTTGTAAGACCAGAACTCTTTACTGGCATACTCTACTGGTAGCATATGAGATACCTGGATTCTTACATAGATAAATAATTTTAAATAACCTCCCGCTACAACCTGAAGAATTAAATGACATTGTGATAGCTGAAATAAGCAAGCAGTAAGAAGAGAAGCACCCGTGTGTTACCGGGGCCCGAAAGGGGAGCAAAGAATAGTAACACTGCACCCTACCACGCATGTCGTAAAAAGCGACTAAGGAGGGTATGGGCATGGGGCTGTTTACCCCATCCCGTAAAAAAACTTTGCACAGTGGGCTGATCACCTGCTTGCCAACCAATCTGATTATGGAAACAATGATAGATTGTTTGGTCTGTTTTTGTTCCACAAAGACGCCACTAGGCGTGGTGGAAACAGCGATAGATTGATCAATTTGTTGTTGCCCTAAGACGCCACTAGGCGTACTGGCCACATACTGCTTTGCCGGTTGATGGCTAAGGATGGAAGAAGAAGAAGAAGAAGAAGACAAGAAATTGGCAGTTTTGAATATTGAATACTTTTGTTGCTGAAGAAGCTGTTGTTATGAAAGACTGCTAACCTTGTTAATAAAGTTCGACCTTTGACACCTTCACTGCTATTACTAAGGTGAATTCGTTTGAAGCAACAGAGAGTATGAGAACATATCTTTGTCAGTCTGAGAGAAAGAAGTTTGTCACATTTACCTTACAACATACTATCTACTGAAAGGGCAGTGGTCCGAACCTTTAAATACGATCCACGGCCACAGGACTTTCATGGTGCGCGTGACCAGCCCTACACTATGATAGTTCAAGAAACTTTTATAAAGCAAGACAGCCTCTCCTCATATGTCAGTTTGGGCATCACATATTAGGTACGGTTGCATCAAGTATTTTCGTATCTAGCCCTACAACTGTCACAGACTATTTTGGTGCACCTGACCAGCCATATACAAGATAGAGATGTAAAAGACTACAGACAGAACGAAGGTCAAGTTCATTAAGAAGATACAAATCAAAAGGATCCTGCGAGCTGAAGAAACAAATCAAGACAATACAGAAGTCAAGTGAATCGACATCAAGAACAACGAAGTCTAGCCAAAACATCACGAAGGTCAAGTTCACTATATTACCCGACAACCGTCAGAATGCAGGCACATGCAATGAGATAACAATCTGAATGATCAACAGGCCCAACGCGCAAAAATAATAGTACACAGCCGTATAAGACAAAAATTGTGTTGATTAATTCTGAAATACTGGAGGAGCAAGTGTTTATCCCAATCAAGAAAAACAGATGATGTAGCACTGAAACATTTAGAGGCAAATTAAGTTAATTATTAGTGTAGTCAGTTAAATTATGAGAATTGGATTGATAATTACAATCACAACGTTGTCGAGGAAAAAAAAATTGTTTTGTAACTTATAAAAATTATAAGTATTGTATACAGATATTGGTTAGTAATTCTTTTACAGGTCAACCAAGAGATTAATATTGTTTTTTTACAGGTATTTCTATTAATACTAACACTTACAGGTCAAGACAAGATGCAACAACAACAACAACTTACGGTGGGTTTGGATCCCAATGTGGCGGCTCTTGAGCAGGTAGCCAAGGCTATGACTGCCATTAGAAATGAAAGTAAGTTCCAGAATATCCGGAACAGCATAACACCATATTCAGGGAATCCTACTTTATGTAGATAATGGTTGCTCGAGATACAAAGATATTGCACTTCGGTCAATATGGACCAAGGTGAGTACAAACAGGTTGCATATCTTTCCTCGTGTGGGTTAGTAGTAGATTTCATAAGACGCAGGTTTGACACTTTCCCAGACGAGACATGGGAGGAGTTTAGGAAAGAACTAATAAGGACATATGCACAAATTACGGACGCATCGTACGCCTGGAGTCTGCTGAGGAGCATACAACAGCAAGTAGGAGAACCTATTCAAATGTTTAGCGACAGGTTGTTAAACCTAGCTGAAGAAGTTTTCTTGGGGCAACAAATAAACCAACAAGAGGTGGAAAAACCGTTGGTGGGCATATTCGTCGATGGGTTGAATGGTATACCAATTAAATTACATCTACTCAGGAAGGACCCACAAAACTTGTCACAAGCCATTGCACTTGCTACAGCCGAAGAGAACCTCAGAAGAAGATTGGACCTCAGGCTTGGTAGAGCAATTCAATGTGAAGAAACACAGGAAGAACCTATGGAGATAGGACATTGTCAACAAAGAAGGATAGAAAGACGAGGGAGAGGAATAGAAACGTGTTATACGACAAGACAGGTAGACCGCAAGCCAGTCGTGTGTTATACTTGCAATAGACTAGGACATAAACAATTTGAGTGTAATTACAGGCCGCTACAGCCGCAGCACTCAGTACGAAGAGTTGAGACCGGTAATCCGACACGCACTAGACACACAGAAGCCTTGTCCGGTAACTGTGCTCAATTAACTGGTCACAACAATACTCAATATAATTACAGACACAACCCGGACGTCACAAATATTCGTGACAGAGTCCGACACACATATACTTACACTCAGGGAAACAAGAGACCCACTCACTGAGAGAGACCGACGTGAGAAAGGGTAGTAGTAGAAGGTCTCATCAACACAGACAGCTACGATACGGGAGTTGGAGAAGTGACGACAAGGGAAGAAACAAACAATATATCGATGGTAGTGGAAGACAACCGCAAGTGCATAAGATAAGAAGGGCACAGGGTAGATATGATGCCCAACCATACCACAGTCAATGGGAAAAAGTACATCATCATAGGAATTGGTTTGACAAAGGAGGACGTCAAAAACAAACATGTCAAGAATACAGGAATAGGAAGATGAATTGGGATGGTTCAGTTATAAACAGGAACAAACATGAAAGGAGAAACATATGTACAGATCGCGAAATTGGGAAATGGAAATGCAACAAATATCAATATAAACAGGGACATAATATAACATGTAATAACAGTGACAGTACATTCCCACGTTTTAATAGCAACTATGGATCAGGACATTGGGACAGCTTAAATAGAAGAAAAACTAGAATAGATGTGAGAAATTTTGTTGCAGAAATCAGGAGATAAAAGCCAATAGAAATAAACAACATCACTGTTGGTAACCAACAGAAGTACCAAATAAGAACACAGAACGGTTGGAAAATGAAGGTAGAACCGCTAGGAGTGTGGAGAAAGATAATAGGATCTTGCCAACAAAATGTCACCACAGAAGAAAGTAATAGGAATAGACCATGGACAAGTCAAATTAGAACAACAGTCCAGAAGCAGGAAAACATACATAGAGACATGGTCAGTCTTGGTACACAAACAGAAACAACTACGAGTATGAGCACACAAACAGTGGTGGCACCACAACATAGAGTTAACAAGATAAACAGAGAGCAGAAGAAAGTGGAAACAAGGAAGCAGGACAAGATAGGAATCAAGAAAGATGTATGCACACCATTCAGACTCAATGCAGTGTTAGAAGAGAAAAAGCACACAAAAGAGAATGGAATACAGAGAATTAACAGTGTAACAGAAAAAATGCAACGGATCAAAATACCTCAACCAAGTAAAGAGCAGTTAAGGAAAGAAATAAAAGCCATCATTGGAAGAACAAAACCAGACATCGTGGTACTAAAGGAGGTGCAGAAAATTCTGGAAGGAAAATTTGATATAGACTTATCAGAAAGAAAGGAAGAAATCTACAAGCTTGTCGTAGACGAAATAGAGGACGATAGACCGATGGATATAAGAGGATATATAAGGAGCCATAGTATGCATAGTATGAGAGGCAGTGTTCAAGAAAGATGTACACGGATTCCCAATAACACACCACACTACACAGAAGGACAGAAACAACATAACAATACACATGAACGGATAGGGACACAGATCATAGATAGTGACGGCGGTAGACCAACACTAGCGTGGGAACAGATTGTTACTAGAGCACAAGTCCATGCAGAACCGGAAATAACATCTGATCGGTTAACCCCAACCCCCCAAATCTTATACAGCGAACAAGAGGAGATGGGCGCATATAGGCCAGAGGAAGACGGGATACAAGTATGGCAGGATATAGAGAGTAAACAGTTCAATGAGATTCTAGAAGATACGACAGGAATAAGGAAACAATAGAATAATGTTGAAACTGAAATAGATGCACCGTACAAACATACGAGAGCTGCAGAACAAAGAAACAGAGTACAGGAGCAGCAGCTAATGAAACAAAAGGAGCAACAGATAGAGACTAAACAACAAAGTGGTGCAAGTCAAACTCAGAACATAGAGGACACATCAGCTAAAGATTCAGATACGCAGGAAGAGATGGAGGAAGAGAAAATAAGAGGAATGAAGAGACAGCGGTCGTCGTCATCAGACGATTCAGAGGATTACAGAAGGCGTCTAGCAAAGTTGAGACATGTAGAAGAGGTCAGACAAAAGAGGAAGAATAAGGTAAGAAATAGTAGTGTAGCGGAGATGAAGGACATAACGGCAATTGTTCAATACATGGACAGGAAATTTGAAAAATTGAAAAAGGAAAAATGTAGTCATAGAGAAGTGCAAGAGCAACAAGATAGAAAGACCAAAGCAAAGAGTAAATGGGAAATAGACAGTGTAGAACATTGAAAGTCGACGAAGAACAAAGAGGAAGACAGAAATAAAGATAGAACAAGAATAGAACAGTTAACTGCACTGTGTGCAGATTTAGAGAGGAAGTTGGAAGAGTTAGAAAAGAGACAGCAAATGAATAGACAGACATCAGAGAAAAAGGAAGATGTAACAGCACCTGGGGAGGAAATTAACAAACATGAACGTAGAAGAAGTACAGATCGACGAGAATACCCATCTAAGAGTAGAGATACTAGGAAGGCAAGTAGGGATACGGATCGAAGAGAATACCGATCCAAGAGCCGAGAGGCTAGTTATACGAGAGATACGAGTCGAGGAGAATACCGATTCAAGGCTAGAGAGAGCGAAGAGAATCGGAGAGATAATAGTAGAGAAAGAAGGAGGGATACGGATCGAAGGGATTTCCGATCCAAGAGCCGAGGTAGGCTAAGAAATAGAAGCAGAGAGGAAGAGAGAATTAGGAGAAATACGGATCGAAGGGAGTACCGATCCAAGAGCCGAGAGGTTAGAAAGGAGGAGAGAAATAGGAGCAGTAGTAGGAGAGATACTAGGAGTATCAGTAGAGGTCGAGGTAGCGATAAAGTAAAGAGTACAGAACCTGAGAGGAACCCAGGGAGTACGAGAAAGGAAGAAATTGATAGAGAAAAACAGAAGCAAACGGTTAATGAAGTCGTAAGAAGTAGGGAGGTTGAGACACATTCGAGAGATAAAGAGGTAGAGAGGAAACAAAGTATTGATGAAGTCAGAAGAGTAGAGGAAACACAAAATAGTGATAAACTAGCAGTAGAGACGCTTAAAAGTAAAGAGACGATAGAGGCGCTCAAGAGCAAAGAGGCCGTTGCTCTGAAAATTTTGGCGTTTATAAGTAAATAGGGAGTGAGTAGGAGGAGGCTAGGGGAGGAGAGCACTAGCATGTTAACTAAGATGGCGGCGGCTGCTAGTCTTAAAAAGACAAGTATGATTGGTCCATACCGCACTTAAGAAGTAAACTGAGTACACCGGACCAATAGGGTACTGCAGTAGAGGAGACGAGTAAAGGAAAGGTAAGAAGTAGAGGTCATAGGAGAATGGCAGACTATAATTGGAAAGCCGTGGTGACTCACGGAGTGCTTTGAGGGTATTTTGCATGTGTGAGTGTTCCCATGCTCCAGCGGGAGTTTATCAGTCATGTGAGTTGTTGTGAGCTGGGAATGCGTGCATTGTAATGATTTAGCTACAAGCAGGGTTGTGAGCATTGCTTGAGACAAGCTGTTAGCATTTGTGATGCGTGAATGAAGATCAGTGGAGCGTGAAAGGGTTTCACGGGTTTTAGTGAATACGCATGAAAGGGGCAGTCAGCGGGAGGAGTGTGTTGGTTGGAGACGTGTGTTGGGTTAGTAGAGAGAGAGCAGACAGTAGAGAGGAGACAGCGTAGAGCGTAGAGAAGAGAAAGGTGGATGTCTATAGTTGGGCGTGAGTAGATTGCCGGAGTTGTGTTGTAGACGTTGCAGTAGTTATTCATGGAGTAGCCTATTTGTGGCTGTAGTTATTCCGAGAAGCAGAGCGTGTGCGGATACTCGGGATTGGTGATGTATCTAATATTTGTAATGGCCCTACGTCCATTGTGATTTATTTGTGAATTTAATACATTGTTGGAGATTGACAGAGCTGTTGGAGTTAGTACTTTATTCCTAGACAGTGAGCTATACGAGCGGTGTATAAGTGTTGTCTAACTTACATCCACCCACATACACCCTACTCGTCACATTGGGGGCTCGTCTATTTGGATGTTACAAACGAACCCAAAGTTGTGCAGCCCTAAAGTGATCTGAGGTCATTTAGTCAGCAGCCTATGTTTTTCAACGCAGCGAAGTGTGACAACTTTACAGTAACCAGACGATTCGACACTGTTCAAATCTGGGGCAACGGTCAGCAGTGACTGTGTGCTGGCGAGTAAACAGTGTATTAGGTCTGTTTACATTTCATTGCTTGCTACGACTGTGAAACAGTGTGTTGTGACCAGGAGAATCTGTGGTAACCAGGACAATCTGTGGTGACCCAAAAAAAGTAGACCGGTGAAGCTGTCGTGTTGCTGTGTGTGAAGTGGAAAACAAGTGCTTGGTTTTTCACTGTCTGTGTAGCCGGGGTCGCTGCAGAATCTGAACTGAGTGTGTTGTCCGTGCTGTGTGTGGTCTTCATATTTCATCAACCTTGGGACTTGCTGAAAACATTATAAACATATCTACACTCTTGGATTTTAAGTATTATGTAGTTGTTCTGTGAACAATTAGTGTTTGTCATAATTCCTTAAGATATAGCTTAATTAGATATTATTCTGTTGTTATTCGTGTAAGAAAGTTACGTAACATTCTTTCATGCTCTAGTAAAGTGTTTATTAAGTTTCTAGTTAAAAAGGTAATTGTTGTTTTATATAGCACTAACAGTGTATTTCATAAGAAATCAGTAGTTCTTCTTGTATACTGAGTATTTCTGTTTTCACATTCTTCTCGTTACTTTTGCTACTGTCTTCTGTCAATAATATCACTTATTTTCTACCTCACTTTCAGTGTTGCTGTTCTACTGTAGTTAGTTTTCACTCTGTCTTTGCATGTTTATATATGATGTAGGTTTAGGTTAGACTATTTATAATTAATTGTATATCTACTGTACCTTTAGCTGTGCTATTCTTATCTGCCTTACACATTACTTATATCTACGTTACTTATAACTGTACGAACCCTAGCTGTCATCTTTCTCTCTAGTTCTTTCGTACATTTGAGTTAGATTCTAAGAGATTAAATTATATACTAAGTGTGTATTAAACATATTCCTCACAGGAACTGTTGTAGTGTTTGGACTTCTCAAAGTTACTGCTGCAGAGGTAACTTGGAGACAACAGATCAGATCAGTTGGGTGCCATAGCCTGCCATTCCAGTACACCATAAAAAGCTACGTAACCTTAGTTTGTTTGGTTCATTATTCTAAGGCTATATTTCATTTATTTGTCCAGATTGCTCTATAGGCTTCCCTTGGCATTCATTGTTTTATTGTTGTTGTTGGACGTGACGATTATGTTATTTATTTGTGTTTTGATTGCATCTGTAGGATTTTACGCTATTTATTCTTAGAAGGGGTCCTATCCTGTGGGCAGGATCAGTTGTATTGCCCTTCACGAATAAAGTGTGCACTTTTGCATTAGTTGTTTACGTGCAGTTTGTTGTTGGTTGTGTATTACATTCCCTCTTTGGCGTTCTGTGTACACGGTGTATTCTTTAATCATTTTCTTCTTACACTATCCTATAGATACGTTAATTTTCTCAATCTCCTGTTTTCGTGCGTTAGAGAGGTCAGGTACTGTATATTTCAATATTACATCTATCACACATCTTTCCTTTTTCTTGTTACCGACCTACCAAGTTGTTGTTTGTTAAATTAGAGTGTAGTGTTTATCATCATCATCATTTGTGTCACTGTTTGTTTTGTAGGGCTAATAATTTAGTTGAGTAAGACAGTGAGAAAGGTATCATCTTAGTGGTTATTTAAGATATTATTGTGCGGGTGTGAGCTATTTTGGCATTAAGTTAGAGTATTTGAGGTACATATAAGACAGATATATTTATAATCATGTCAACACTTATGGATTTTATCCTTGTCGGTGAGAAGATAGGAAAGTCTGGAGAGGATCTCTTAGAGTTTGCACAAGCTCAATTTAAAGATGTGCAAGAGAGACAAGAACGACATGAGGAGCGAGAGAAAAAGAAAGCGGAAGCAGAGGGAGAAACTAAGAGATTAGAGATACAAGGAATCCATAGATTTTATGGACTGTTTCTTGGAGAGGTTTCAAACGAAGGCAACTGCCTTAAAGATTAGTAAAGAACTATGGGGATCAGTGTTGACAGATTATTTAACAGGGTCAGCATTAAAAACAGTTTTTCAATTAACTGTGGAAGATAGATTAAATTATGACATAGTGAAGGAAACGTTGTTACGCAAGTACAGGTTAAATGAACAAGGCTATCGGTTAAAGTTCCACAGTGCGATGCCGAGTAGTGAGCAAGATTTTGCAGAGTTTATCGCAGAGATAAAGATGTTATTGAATAGGTGGATTGACCTATCGGGAATTGCTAAAGATTTTGATGGCCTATGTGATTTAATCTTACGTGATAAGGTGATGTCTTCATGTAGCTCGGAGTTGTTGGCTTTTTTCCAGGAAAGAAAACCGGAAAATATTTCGGCAATGTCTCAGTTAGGTCAACAATACGCAACCGCACGTCCAGGGAGACCGATTCATAAATCGGCAGTGCCAGAAACATTTACAACATGTGTGGCCAAGCGGAGTTATGAAACACGACCACATCGGAGACAAAATTTTCGTAGTGGGGAGAGACCTCATGATAGGAAGGCAGTAAGTAAGAGGTGGACAGAGACAGACTTTCGTACATCCCCCAGGAAACAGCAGAATATGACAGAGTCAGGTAGTAGAAGACCTTCTGGTTGTTTTAAATGTGGATCACCATGCCATGGAGCGAAGTTTTGTGACAAACCTGAACCTCAGTCTGTGGCCGAGCCTCAGACTAGCACTAAGGGTAGTCCACAGAAGAGCCAGCGGGAGGAGTACAGATGCTTTGTATGTAATAGGATTGGCCACCTTCAATTCGATTGTCCTAATAGGAAGTTTGAACACGCAAGTTCGGTGGTAGTCTTAGATACATTCAACAACGAGAGTTGTGAAGGGTGTAGACCACTTTTTCATAAAGATGAGACACCAATTCTGATTTGTGGCCACCCACTTCCATGTTTGTCAGCAGTTCATACAGATGGGAACATAGTCTTGCATCCAGGGTACATAGGACGGAAAGTTGTATCTGTCTTAAGGGATACAGGTTGTACGACAGTTGGGGTGCGAAGATCGTGCATTGAGGGGTCTCGTTGGTTGGGTCAAACTGCTCGATGTATCACTTTTGGTGGCAGGGTGGAATTTTATTCTCTGGTGTTGATAGATATTGATACGCCATTCTTATGGGGTAGGGTAAACGCATGCGTTCTTGACGATAATGTGGTCGCTGATCTGATACTTGGAAATATTCGTGGTATCAAAGAGTGCACTGATGAGGATATCAAGCTATGGAAGCACAAACATAGAGACGATATTTATGAAGAAACTAAATTTCAAGGAAAACCTAGAGTAATTCCAGTAGATAGCATGTCATCTGGTAATGTTCGAGTTGCTGATACTTCAGTATTAAATTTAATTTCACCCCAACGAAAAGATACATCGTTCCCAAAACAGCTGGGTCAACCAGAAACTAACATTGAGAGGCATATTAAATCAGCAAAGGAACGGGATGAACGTAAGATGAATATTCAGGAAAGGGCAGTAAATGAAACAAAGGGGAACTTTACTTTGCCAGAAGAAAGTGAATGTTATGGATCTGTCAAATATCCTGAGACAGACCAGATAAAAGAAGAGCGCAGAAAGCTGATTGAGAAGTATCGCAGAGTAGGTCGTGGTGCTCGTATACCACATCAGAAACATTACATAAGAGAAACCAGTGGCTTAAGAGATTCCAGACACTTCAGAAGAAGCAGCATGAGTAGTAATGATTACTGGGGTAATTTTCAAAGTAAACGTCGGATTGGATTTAGAAACTGGTACAGAGGACAAGATATAAACAGAAGATTTTATTCCAGCAGACCAAGCTATAGTGAACAAAGAGCTGGAGAAATATACAGAGGTAATTTCAGAGAAGATCGCCGCTAGGAAGACAGAAAAGAGAGTTACCCTCTTTACAGTAGAGCACGTCATAAATGAAGAGATAATTGTGACAGCTATTGTTGTGGCTGTGGTAGTAGCCAAGGATGTCGTCATCCTAAATGGAGCAGCTACCCTGAAGAATATGACCAATGCTGAGATAAATATGATGCCAGAAAGGGCCTCTGATAATATAATATTGAAAATACAGAGCCCGGAAACTAACATCACTAACTCAGAAGGGAAGGCATAATAGAGTGATCTGTACAAGTAAGTGTCAAGGTGACTTAGATAAAATTTGAGAAGATTTTTGCAAGTAGTCAATTTTTGTTGCTTTCTGATTTAGACAAAATTTTCTTTCTCAGAGCAGATGCTTCAGCATTGATCATAGGGAGTTGCAACGAGTTTTCTGCAGTCTGCCAACTCACAAAGCAGCTGAACATTAACCTTACAACAGTTTGATGTAGGACAAGATACCAGACGAGAGAATTTTGATTAGAATAATGCATGTTGACTTGTAATTCACTTTCTATAATGTTTAAAACTTTACATTAACCATGAAAATTATGCATGCATTTCTCTGCTTTGAGGGTATTTTGCATGTGTGAGTGTTCCCATGCTCCAGCGGGAGTTTATCAGTCATGTGAGTTGTTGTGAGCTGGGAATGCGTGCATTGTAATGATTTAGCTACAAGCAGGGTTGTGAGCATTGCTTGAGACCAGCTGTTAGCATTTGTGATGCGTGAATGAAGATCAGTGGAGCGTGAAAGAGTTTCACGGGTTTTAGTGAATACGCATGAAAGGGGCAGTCAGCGGGCTGAGTGTGTTGGTTGGAGACGTGTGTTGGGTTAGTAGAGAGAGAGCAGACAGGAGTCAGCTAGAGCGTAGAGAAGAGAAGGGTGGATGTCTATAGTAGGGCGTGAGTAGAGGGCCGGAGTTGTGTTGTAGACGTTGCAGTAGTTATTCATGGAGTAGCCTATTTGTGGCTGTAGTTATTCCGAGAAGCAGAGTGTGTGCGGATACTCGGGATTGGTGATGTATCTAATATTTGTAATGGCCCTACGTCCATTGTGATTTATTTGTGAATTTAATACATTGTTGGAGATTGACAGAGCTGTTGGAGTTAGTACTTTATTCCTAGACAGTGAGCTATACGAGCGGTGTATAAGTGTTGTCTAACTTACATCCACCCACATACACCCTACTCGTCACAGTGACGACGGTAGGAACAATGGAGATACAGATTTTAAGGAGTCGTAGAGTAAGACGGCAATTATGGAGCAATATGAAGTATGGAGAATAATAATAATAGCCCCTTCAGTCATAACTGACTATGGGAATGCGCCCCTGAGGTGACAGCCCTCAGCTGCTTATTTTCCTGGTGCTCCTTTCGACGTTTTCTCCCCTCCTCTGCTTGTTGTGTGAGCCTCTCTTCGCCCAATCTGAGGTGGCGCCGTAAATAGCATCGCCACTTAGTGCGATCGGCAGCTTCATCCTCCCATGTTGCTGGATCCATGTCCAGTGCCTTCATATCTCTCTTGCACACATCTTTAAACCTCAACTGTGGTCGCCCAACTGTTCTCTTGCCATCTGCTAATTGTCCGTAGAAGATATCTTTTGGGATGCGACCATCTTCCATGCGGCGAACATGGCCAAGCCAGCGAAGTCTGCGCTGTCTAAGCAGCGTATACATACTTTGAAGGCCAGCACGTGACAACACCTCGACATTTGTCACTTTATCTTTCCACGAAATGCCAAGGATGCGGCGTAGACACCGCAAATGGAAGGTATTGAGCCTTCTTTCTTGGTTAGCATAGGTCGTCCAGGTCTCGCTGCCATATAGGAGTGTGCTGGTGACGCAGGCGTTATATACCGCAGCTTTGGTCTTCATTGTTAGTTTAGAGTTTCCCCAAACACGCGATGTGAGGCGGGCAATGGTAGCTGCAGCTTTGCCAATGCGGCTGTCGATTTCTGTATCCAGTGAGAGTTTGTCATTGATGGTAGACCTTAGGTATGTGAAGTGGTGCACCACTGCCAATTCATAGTTATCGATAGTGATAACTGGTGCAGCACCCACATCCTGACTCATCACATTCGTTTTCTTTAGACTTATTGTGAGGCCAAAGTCCTTGCATGCTTTAGTGAAGCGATTCATCAAGCTCTGAAGCTCCTGTTGGCTTTGAGTGACGACTGCAGCATCATCAGCGAACAACAAGTCTCTTATAGTGACCCTTCTGATTTTTGTTTTTGCCTTCAGCCTTGAAAGATTAAACAGACGGCCATCTGACCTAGTGTTAAGGCATATTCCTTCAGTTGCAACTCTGAATGCATGTTTCAAGAGTAAGCCAAAGAAGATTCCGAAGAGGGTCGGAGCCAGAACACAGCCTTGTTTAACGCCACTTCGTATATCAAAGGGCTGTGACGTGCTTCCAGCATATTGGACTGTTCCCTTCATGTCGTCATGGAATGATTTTATCATTTCCAGCATTTTAGAAGGGCAGCCTATTTTCAGGAGGATTTTAAAGAGTCTATCCCTACTAACCAGGTCGAATGCTTTTGTGAGGTCTATAACGGCGATATATAATGGTCTTTTCTGCTCTCTTGATTTTTCCTGAAGCTGGCGGAGAGAGAAGATCATGTCTGTTGTTGATCTGCCAGCTCGGAATCCTCACTGTGCCTCTGGATATATGCGCTCAGCTAACTTGTGTAGTCGCATTAAGATGACTTTGGAGAATGACGCAGTAATATGGAGAAGATTTTGAAAAAACTGTTGAAGAGGACGGCAGTATTATGGGTTTTGCTGGAAGAAATTCGGAGAAATAAGGGAAAAAGGAGATTTTGAGAAGCCGTGGAGCAGGACGGCAGAAATATGGACAAATTAGAAATATTTAGAAATATGGAGACTAAGATTTTGATGAAGCCGTAGAGGAGGACGGTAGAGATATGGAGAGCATGGAGAGTATGCAGATAAATGAAAATGGGGGTATTGAGAAACCGTTAAAGAAGACTGAAATGATAGTGAGAAATATTACAGATAAACAGTTGTAATGGAGAAATTGGACAACACAGTTCCAGGGAGGGAACGAGAGGTAGAGGAGATAAAGGAAAAAGGAGAAGAGTAGAAAATTGCAGCGGGAATCTAGTTGTGTGGAAACTAGATGCAATCGTTCTACACTGAACATAAAGTGAGCTGAGTAGGTCCGAACGATGGACTACTGCAGTGGTGGAAGAGAAGAGGAAAGAGGCAGAGAAGCCATAGGTTAAGGGAGAGAGACGTAGATGGGAGGAACTGAGAAGTCACAAAGAGGAGACGAAAAAGAATTGCGAGATAACTAAAGGAGCACATGGAGAGACTATAGAGAATGTGGCGGTAGATGAGGGCCATAGGGAAATGGCGAAGATATATAGAAAATTAGATAATTAGAAGTGATAGTCTAGAGGGAGCTGATAACGGAGTTGAGGAAGATACAGACAAATTTTTTCCGACAGTAGCCAGTCTTGTGAAGACTTTGTGGGAAGCGAGGCTTCTCCAAGTTATAAGAAATAGAGAGTTATAGGGAGACAAATAAGAAAGAATAATAAGAAAGCTAAGGGAATGAGAATAGATTAGATGAGTAATTATGTTGAGGAAACAGTACACAATTGTATATGGTTACGGGTTTCTTTTAACCACAAGGGAAGATGGAAATGAAATGTAGACAACGTAGGAAAGATATGCAACTAAGAAAACGATTAATGAGTTAGGTGGAATTTCAAGATAATTCGCGTGGCGGGAAAATAAACTTTGGAGTAGATATAAAGGGATGGAAAATGGCTAATGAAGTTAGAAAGGTATACTGTAGTAAGAGAAGTAAAGGAGCAAACGATAAGGTGTATTATGAAAGGAGTTGTATTATGTCCAAGGTGTATTATGAAATAAGTTGTACAAGGTGTAATATGAAATGAATTGCATTATGTGCAAGTGTATCATGAAAAGAGTTGTATTCAGTAAAATGCATAATACGAAAACAGTTCCATAATGGAAAAAGTATAATATGAAATGGAAATTGTAGACAGGGAGATGTGTGAGGTTGATTGGAAGTGGATAATGGCGGGTCGCATTAAGATCAGTTGGTGTTTGGCTCGTTGGGACAGAGGTTGGTAAAGAGAGGGATGGAGTTGGTAGTGGAAGAGGGAAGGTAGAGAGTGAGTGGAGATTTTTCATGAAATTTTCTCTGTGAGAGAAATTTTTTTAAGGGGGGGGGGGGAGATGTGTGAACGGTGGTTTGGTTTTGATAGAGCGAAAGAGTGTAGGAGTAGATTTTGCAAAGGGAGATGCATCTAGAATAACGTTTTGGAAGATGACGTTGTTGTTTAGAGTTAAGCATTTTGAATGAGTTACAAATTATGGTAGAACCAATTTGCATGTTAAGATTTAGTAATAAGGTTTAAAGAGGAGAATGTGGATTAGTGTATATTTAGCAAAGGGAGTCAACTAGAGATTACATCCCTTGATAAATTAGTGAGATGTGTGTTGCTGTCATTTTCGACGGAGTCATCTGTCAAGTTATTTGCTTATGTTTGTATCATAAGTATAATTGTGTCTTTACCTGCGATGTCAGGTTGATTAGGGGTTGTCTTCCCTTGTTTATTCATTCATTGTGTTTGACCTTTAGGGTCAGAGGTTGACAGTTCGGCGTAGGCCTATGGGAAGGTTTTTTAAGCGGGAGTGAGATATACTTCCGGGAAGCCGGGAGGTCCTGTTTTTCTGAAGGGACCAAGAGTCCATTGTTTTTCGGGGAGAATCTTCGAAGTAACTGCTATGGCAGTTTTCCCCAGTGAATCTCTGTGCGTCGGGATGACGACAGAATTCCTTGTGAAGTTCTGAGGATTCATTTGCCAGGTAATACCGACCTTTATGCATTATTACGCTTTTCGGTGGCAGAACATGTAAAGGATTACCTAGGGTGAACAGCAGCTCACTGATCCGCCATTTCAGAACTTATATATTTGTGCTCGAGGTAGCCATCCAAGACTGTTAGTCTTATATTGTCCAGAAATCCAGTGACGAAGATATATTGTGGGAGCCGCAGATTGGCGGAACTTCTATCTACAATAAGTATTACAGCAGGGTTGATGATAACCTATTTAACAGAAGTACACGGCCGACGTCAGAACGAGGCCTGTGCTTTCGGCTATTATACTACAGCCTGATATGTGCAATTGGCGGGGAGTGCCAAGTTGCACCTATGTGTCATAGTAACTAAGGCATCTGACGCGTTTAGTCAGAGACGCCAAGGGCGACGCTACGAACTGTCATTATTGAAGAACTTTGCTATTGACCATGCACGTCCCTTCCGATGTTTACCTTTTTTGAATGCCAAATGTATACCTATCGATGTCAGGTCAGCATGACCTTGTTACACTGACTGTTCCTGTTGATACTATGTGTGTTCTCGTGAATAAATGTCTTGAAACATGCCTGCAGTGTCAAAGCATCCTTGATTACTGCATGTGAGAGTATGGGTTGCAGGATCTACATCTATACGAGCCTAAACACATTCGCGTCTTCATTCGCACCCACGCTCAATTCATCATACGCTCGCACTACACATCTAACAACATGTATACTGTCTTGGGCCAGTGATCACATCAACAAGAAGAAAAAAGACAGTTACATTTCTGGTGGACCAGTTACGTGGGCTCTTATGATACATTTCTTGTCGCCAATGTGGCCTAGAAACTTACATTTCTGATGGACCAGATCTGTGGGTTTAAAAAGAACAGAGCGAGCATTTGACATTATTGTTGACATTTATGGATCCAGAAATTTACATTCCTGGTTGGCTGTTACATGTATGATGTCTCCAGTTTTGTCGAGAAAGTTACAAGAAGGACAAGTACACATTACACTTCTGATCTGTGGGGCTAAGCTACACACGGGACAGCCGTAACACACAGCGCTAATTCTACACTTGCAAGTTTTGGCTACAACAGGACAGATATAGGTCATCAACGGTTGACCCAAATAAACAGTACGAGCATTTATATTATAATGCTAGATAAACCATAACAAGACATGTACTGAAGTTAACATCTAGGCATTTGCTACGTGGACCATAACTGCATAGAAGGCGGGTTCCTATTGTAAACAGTACTGCTGGTTGTTACACGTTTCATTCAACAACAGACTTTTCTAGGTCAGAGCATTCAAGCTACATTGTTGGAGGTCAAGTGTTTGTAAACAGTACGTGGAAATAGTAAACATTCAATGTGCAAGCCCTAATTTGAGAAGGTCATAGTAACTTTGGTTCGTGAATACCACTTTATGTTACAGTGGATTTGACGTTCAGTGCGCGTTTGACATTTCGTTTCTGTGTTCGCAAGGAGGAAGGAATTTATTTTAGTTTCAGCTGTGACTGAACTTGTTCTGCAACACATTGAAATTGATTGCTATATTATGTTACTTCTACTGTTTTTGTGTATTTTTCTGCGGGTTTTTCGGTTGGTGGGTCTTACGGTAAATATGCCACTTGATCGAGGCTTACTGTAAGCGTTCTGTAGGTGCAAATTTTCTTAATTTGGAAATTTGCTAGTGACAATTGGTCGCTATTGATGTCAGCTGTGATGTAATTGTACTTAACGTTGTTTTTGTAATATTTTGTCTGCTTTTCAGTTTTGATTGTCGATTTGTTTTGTTTGTATTCTGTAGGTCTCTCCTTTCTTGTGTATTTCTCTACACATTTTTGGTTAAAACAGTGTTGCCATTTGTATTGTTTTGTATTTTTGACTTTGTATTTTTTTTTTTGGTTGTACTACATTACTGTCATGCACAGTCTACATACACATACTTGGTCATGTTTTGATATTATTGATAAGGTAGACTCTTCATATAGAGTTTGTTAAATAATATTATATAAGATATTTATACAAGTTCTTTGATAAAAGACTTGTTATCTACAAAGATTGAGACAAGGTGAAATACATATTCAAGTTCTTTATAAAAAAGACTTGTGCCCATAGTGAGTGGGATATAAGGGAATTTTTTTTCCACAGGTACTCAGGTGATTTTTTGGGTACATTATAAACAAGACTAAGAGTGTGAAAGAAAGTGAAGTGAGTATACAAGTCTAGCATTTCAGACTTGTCTCCCATTGAAGTGGGATAAGGTAATTTATTTAATTTTTTTCAGGTTTCTGATCTCATTAGACAAGATGTCTACATTGGACTACTTTATTACACAAGGGAGAGCCCTTGATAAGACTGGTCAACAGTTAGAACAATGGGCTGTTGCTCAGTATGACAAAGCATTAGCTGCAGAAGAAAAAAAAGCTCAGGCTGAAGAGAAAAGATTAGAAAGAGAAGCTGGTATTGCTGGAGGAAAGGAGATTTGAAGCTGAACAAAAGAGATTAGACAAAGAAGCTGAACAAAAGAGATTAGACAAAGAAGCTGAACAAAAGAGATTAGACAAAGAAGCTGAACAGAAGAGATTAGACAAAGAAGCTGCTGCAGAGGAGAGGAAAGCTCAAGCTGCTGCAGAGGAGAGGAAAGCTCAAGCTGAGGCTGAAATCAGAAAAATGGAACATGAGGAAAGAAAACAGAAGATGGAACTTGATGAAAAACTCGCAACTTTGGAGTTAGAGAAATTGAAATTGGCGAGTACGGGTGCTCAGCAAACAACTTCGAGTACGACAAGGGAGTTTGTTAGTAGGATTAAATTGCCTCATTTCAATCCTTTAAAGGATGACGTAGCAGATTATCTAGATAGATTCCAATTTTTGTGCGATACGCATAACATAAAAAAGGAAAAATATGTTGAACAACTGATGCCATTTTTTACAGGTGACACAGTGACTACTCTTATGACAATAGACGAACATGAGAGGACTAATTATGATGTTGTCAGGGCAGCATTACTAAAAAAATATCAACTAAAACAAGAAGACTATCGTCTTCGTTTTAGGACAATGTTGCCAGAAAATGGAGTAGATTTCTCTGATTTTGTTACAAAGATACGTCGTACATTTACACGATGGGTTGAGTTGTCTCAGATTGAGAAAACATATGAAGGTCTAATGGACTTATTATTGCGAGATAAGGTTTTGTCATCTGTTAATGATTCTTTTCTTGCATTCCTTCATGAGCGTAAGCCTAAAAACTTAAAAGAAATGGAGGAATACTGTTGTCAGTATGCCACAGCACATCCCCATGCTACAGTTAGCAATTCTAAAGTGAAAGAAGGGTTGCCAGCTGCTTCGGCAACACCATATGGCCCTAATTTCAAAAAAAAATTTCAGGGTGCTCAACAAAATTGGAATAGGGGAAGTAATCAAAATTACACTCAGAAGCGGAGTAATCCAACACATGATGGTTCTTCGTCTATGCAGTGGAGACAAGATGGTAGTTCTCGTAATTTTAGTGGTAATAATTTGAGACACTTTCGCAAAAGCTATCCAAATAATAACTATTCAAATTTTCGAGGTAATCATTCTCGACGTCAAGATTATGACGATGGTGAATTTAGAAACCTGGATTCAAACCGGAATGATGATTACAATAGGCAATATGATAACAATTACAGGGGAAATGATAGTCGAAATAATTACAGGGGAAATGATAGTCGAAATAATTACAGGGGAAATGATAATCGAGGTAGACCTAGGTTTAACAAGAAAAGACCTTACCAACAGGCAAACTCTGCGCAACAAGAGTTTGATGGAGCCTGTAATACAGTAAATGATAGTGGTAACTCTAGGGCTATCACTGGTTGTGCTTTCGATTTTGGGAGAGCAACTGAATGCCCCCAATGCTTAACATTGTTTGACTCATCAACTGTATCTACGCTAAGTTGTGGTCACCCTCTTCCTGCTCTACCTGCTACAGTTGCGCATGATGGGAGAGGATCTCTCATCTTAGATAAAGGTCTAATAAATGATAGGCTAGTCTCAGTACTTTTCGATTCGGGATGTACTACCGTCGGGGTTAAGGAGTCTCTGATAGATCCTTGCTGTGCCACTGGAAAAACAATCAAATGTGTTACATTTGGTGGTACTATGGAAAGTTATCCTACTGCTATTATTAGGATTGACACTCCTTTCTTCACAGGAGATGTCCATGCATGTCTTCTTCCTAATCCTATTGCGGATCTTATAATCGGTCGTATTCATGGGGTTAAGGAATGCACCCCGCAACAAATTTCTAGTTGGGAAGAAAGAAACATTCAAACGGTCAATGCAGTGGTGACAAGAGCTCAAGCTCTTAATCCCCCAACTTCATCTGATAATAGTAATGAAGTTGATAGCCAAGACGAGCACTTGGTGATTTCCCATGACTCGTTTGTTAAACGTCAAGAAGAGGATCCTTCTTTGAAGAAATACTTCCTTCTTGCAAAGAAAGGGGATCCCAATCAAAATACGAATCACAAATCGTATATTACTATGAAGAATGGTATATTGGTACGAATGGTACAAAACTCGGACAAGTCTATGCATTCGCAAATTCTTGTGTCTAAGTGTATGAGAGCCTTAATTCTTCGGCATGCACACGATTCTCAGTGTGCTGGACACATGGGTTTTTCCAGAACTAAAACTAGAGTCCTTGCGTCCTTCTTTTGGCCATTCGTGAATAAAGACATCCGAATTTATTGCCGATCTTGCAAAATTTGTCAAGAGGTCAAGTCTAGGGGTCCGAGACATGCTGCTCCTATTCAGGCTGCAGATATTCCGATTCGGCCGTTTCAGAAAATGGCTATAGACATCATTGGTCCGTTCAAAATTAAGTCAGCCAGAGGACACCAATTTATCCTCACTTGCGTGGACATGTGCACGCGTTGGCCAGAGGCTATTCCTCTGAAGAGCATATCAACTGTCGATATCGCTGATGCTCTTTGGCTCGTATTTTCTCGTCTGGGATTCCCCGGAGAAATACTGTCGGATCACGGCACTCAGTTAATTTCGGACGTTATGTCTCAGGTAATGGCTACGCTAGACATTAAAAGGTCTCTCAGTAGTATTTATCATCCAATGTCCAATGGATTGGTAGAACGTCTTAACAGGACACTAAAGAACTTACTTGGCAAGATAACGGAGGATCATCCTGAAGATTGGGACAGGGTTTTACCTGCAGTCCTCTTTGCCTATAGAGAGGTTCCCAACGAGCATACAGGGTTTTCTCCATTCGAACTTGTCTTTGGCGCGCAACCGCGCGGGCCGATGTCCTTGTTACACGATTTGATAACTTCCGATAATATTGACGATGATACACAATCGTCATATGAATATGTTATAGCTCTTAGAGAAAAGATTATCGAATCGTGCAGGTTAGCAACTTCATCTTCCGAATTTGCGAAAGAAAAAGCTAGGCGATTTGCTAACAAGAAAAGACGCCTACGTCAACTTTGTCCTGGAGACAAAGCATATGTCTTACTGCCCTCAAGAGAGAATAGACTTCTCATTTCTTGGAAGGGTCCATACACTATAGTCTCGAAAATTTCTGATGTCGACTATATTGTCGATGTGGATGGAAGGCATAAAACCTTCCATATAAATATGCTAACAGAGTTTATTGAACGTCCAGACTATTTACAGCCTATTTTCCAGGCGACGGACGACTCTCCAGTCCAACATGGTCACATCTCATCCCTGTCTGTTATACAGGATGAGGAAACTATTTTTTCTGACGTGAACTTACCTCTTCCTGCGATTCCACTTACTTCAACGGAATCGTGGAGAGACGTTACAGTCTCTTCCAACTTGTCTTTTGAGGAACAACGTCAAGTATCCTCTACGTTACAATCATATCAGGATGTCCTTACCGACATTCCTGGACACACAGATGTCATAGAACATGACATCATACTTACTGATCGTAATCCGATCAGAGTAAGACCATACCCAATACCTATTCATTTTCAAGCACAAGTCGAGAAAGAATTGGATGAAATGATTCAACTACAAATAATTGAACCATCCACTTCAGCTTATTCTTCGTCAATAGTTATTGTTCGAAAGAAAGACAATAACATACGTCTTTGCGTTGATTATCGCAAATTAAATCAAGTTACGAAGTTCGATGCTGAACCTATGCCGTTATTAGATGATCTACTTATTAGACTTTCTAAAGCTAAATTCTTTACTAAACTAGACTTGTCGAAAGGTTATTGGCAAGTCCCATTGACGGAACACGCCAAACCTCTCACTGCTTTTTCGACACCTAGGGGTCTGTTTCAATGGAATTTTATGCCTTTCGGGCTTATGAACGCCCCAGCGACTTTCGTACGCATGATGCGACGAATTCTATCAGATCGTGCAGATGTCATTGCATATTTAGACGACATCTGTCTTTTCAGCGATACTTGGGAAGAACACTATGTGGGTCTGAAGGAATTGCTATCTACTCTACGTGAGCATAGTTTGACTGCTAAACCCTCTAAAGCTTTTGTTGGGTTTAGTGAAATTTCCTTCCTAGGTCATCGAGTTGGTCATGGTCTGTTGAAGACAGAGGACCAAAACATTTCAAAGATATTAAATATCTCGGTTCCGAAGACAAAAAAGCAAGTGCGTAGTCTCTTGGGATTGATAAAATTCTATGGAAGATTCATTGAGAATCTGTCCTCCATTATGGCACCACTTTCAACGTTATTGAAAAAAGGTTCTCCTAATATGGTGCGTTGGTCCCAAGAATGCCAATCTTCATTGGATCAGGTTAAGAATTTGTTCTCATCTCATCCTATCTTAAGACTACCGACGATTGATAAGACTTTTGTCCTTCGTAGTGATGCCTCTTCCACTGGCATTGGAGCGGCACTAATGCAGGAATATTCAGGAACTCTGCATCCTGTAATGTATATTTCTAGGAAGCTGAATGCGGCAGAAAGGAATTACTCGGTTTTGGACCGTGAATTGTTGGCTATGGTTTGGTCCATTCTTAAGCTACAAAGGTTCCTTCTGGGCGCGCATTTCTTTATGGAAACCGACCAAAAAGCTCTTACGGCTATGCAAAGTAAGGATTTGAAGAGCTCGAGATCTACTCGTTATGCTATTGCTCTTCAGCCTTTCCATTTCACGGAGCGAGCTATCCGTGGTTCGGATAATGTGATGGCGGACATATTGTCTAGATGCCCACATGATTCCAGTTAAATCTTGTGTCCTAGTTTTTCCTGATATATTTCCAGACTTAGGTCTGTCCTTAATATCATAATATGTTGTAATACAAATGTATTTGGATGATGTTTAGATAATTTAACAAATTTCATTTTGTCCATCCATCAGTGATATGTTGCTAAAATAGCATTGACATTTGTATATTGCTATGATTATATTATTTAGTAATGTTTGATATATGATTGGTATTGCCAGCAACTTAGGTTTCTTGAATGGTATCCCTTAGTTTGTTTGGCTTAAAGGAAATATTTTCTCCTATGTTGGGAGATGATTTGTACCCTCTTCTATTGTACCTGATATTAGGTTCATTGTTTGCATGAGCACAGAAGTGATACTGGTGCTATCTTGCTCATGAACATATTAAAAAAAAAAAATTGCATTTTTTTTTTTTTTTACAGGGGGGTGGTAGTAATGTTGCTGTCATTTTCGACGGAGTCATCTGTCAAGTTATTTGCTTATGTTTGTATCATAAGTATAATTGTGTCTTTACCTGCGATGTCAGGTTGATTAGGGGTTGTCTTCCCTTGTTTATTCATTCATTGTGTTTGACCTTTAGGGTCAGAGGTTGACAGTTCGGCGTAGACCTATGGGAAGGTTTTTTAAGCGGGAGTGAGATATACTTCCGGGAAGCCGGGAGGTCCTGTTTTTCTGAAGGGACCAAGAGTCCATTGTTTTTCGGGGAGAATCTTCGAAGTAACTGCTATGGCAGTTTTCCCCAGTGAATCTCTGTGCGTCGGGATGACGACAGAATTCCTTGTGAAGTTCTGAGGATTCATTTGCCAGGTAATACCGACCTTTATGCATTATTACGCTTTTCGGTGGCAGAACATGTAAAGGATTACCTAGGGTGAACAGCAGCTCACTGATCCGCCATTTCAGAACTTATATATTTGTGCTCGAGGTAGCCATCCAAGACTGTTAGTCTTATATTGTCCAGAAATCCAGTGACGAAGATATATTGTGGGAGCCGCAGATTGGCGGAATTCATATCTACAATAAGTATTACTGCAGGGTTGATGATAACCTATTTAACAGAAGTACACGGCCGACGTCAGAACGAGGCCTGTGCTTTCGGCTATTATACTACAGCCTGATATGTGCAATTGGCGGGGAGTGCCAAGTTGCACCTATGTGTCATAGTAACTAAGGCATCTGACGCGTTTAGTCAGAGACGCCAAGGGCGACGCTACGAACTGTCATTATTGAAGAACTTTGCTATTGACCATGCACGTCCCTTCCGATGTTTACCTTTTTTGAATGCCAAATGTATACCTATCGATGTCAGGTCAGCATGACCTTGTTACACTGACTGTTCCTGTTGATACTATGTGTGTTCTCGTGAATAAATGTCTTGAAACATGCCTGCAGTGTCAAAGCATCCTTGATTACTGCATGTGAGAGTATGGGTTGCAGGATCTACATCTATACGAGCCTAAACACATTCGCGTCTTCATTCGCACCCACGCTCAATTCATCATACGCTCGCACTACACATCTAACAACATGTATACTGTCTTGGGCCAGTGATCACATCAACAAGAAGAAAAAGACAGTTACAATGTGCTTAAAAAAAAAGTATGCACGTGAATATTGTGTTAGTGTGTTGTGCTCAGAAAAAGTACGCACGTGAAAAGTGTGATTAATGATACATGAGAGGAGTGAACGAATAATGTTAGAACAGGGATCAGGCAGTTGATATTGAGACGCGCTAGGCGTAGGAAGAGAAAAGGGTTTTCTCCCAAGTGTTAAAGTTAGACTTGAGAAACGCGCTCAGCGTAATAGATGTGTGAGAAAACATACTCAGTCTTAGATGATTAGCAAGATTTATGCTGTGAGAAATAGAGTGTATAGAAAACGCTCAGTACATTATGTACCATAAATTTGGTGTACGGCAGTATATTTTATTGTGATAGTATTTTATTCTGAGGACATGATAGTTGTGAAAGAAAAGAAAGTGTATTTCGTTTGAGAACAAAACCAAGTACGTTGAACACTTTTATATATCAGTAGCATGTGTAGCTCAGCAGACCAGGTCTGAGAAGAGAAGAATAATAGACGAAATCTTGGCAAAACGACAGCCCTGGCGGTAAGGCCAGTTTTCTCTCAGAGAGATTATACCAAGAGAAATATGAAAATAAAACGTAAAATAAACAGTCAGCACGGAAGAGAGACAAGGAGTTTCTACCTGAAGAATTAAATGACATTGTGATAGCTGAAATAAACAAGTAGTAGAAGACAGGAAATTGCAGTTTTGAAAATTGAATACTTTTGTTGCTGAAGAAGCTGTTGTTATGAAAGACTGCTAACCTTGTTAATAAAGTTCAACCTTTGACACCTTCACTGTTATTACTAAGGTAAATTCGTTTGAAGCAACAGAGAGTATGAGAAAATATCTTAGTCAGTCTGAGAGAAAGAAGTTTGTCACATTTACCTTACAACATACTATCTACTGAAAGGGCAGTGGTCCGAACCTTCTAATACGATCAACGGCCACACGCATAAATAAGAGCTATTGTCGTAAACATACTTGTCTGGAATATCTTTTTTTAAAAATTTAATACAATATGTTCCTGATTTGACGAAGAACACTTTTCAGCACTGACGACAGATTTTGGTGCACACATCTACGATATCAGTGCGAGAGTAACTTTATACTAGCATTTAGAGTGACAGATCATAAAAGTATTTGCTACGTTATAACTAGTAGCGGGTGGAAATGTTTTTTAAAATATATTGATAAAATACAATAAAAAACATTCAAATGTTATAAATGCATATAATGTACATGATGAACTTATATTATTTGTAAGTAAACAAATTTTGATTTATTTAGACTTTGACTCTTCGCTATGGGACGCCATTGAGACAATTTTTCATTGTGTGACCGATTCTTTCAGCGGAGAGTCTTATAGCAGGACTTTTTATTCCATTTTCTTCTTTTGATTTTCGTTGATTGTTGAATTTCTTGTATTTATTAATTCTTTTTGGTTTTGTAATTTCTTTGCTTTATTATTGCTCTTCATCTGTGTTTATATATATTACGTATTTGTAGTCTATATTCTATATTTCTTGTCCTTGTTGCCTGTTTGTAACTGTGGCTGACGAAGGTTAAAACCCGAATCGTCCATTGTTTCCTGTGCACAGTTTATTTGTAAAACTGATTCAATACCGTTTTATTTGTTTATATATACTTATATTATTTGGTAGGTTGACTGGAAATAATTAATGCGTAAAATTAAAAGCTTTTTATTTAATTTATTATTTGTTTTTATAATTATGTTGTTGTCCTGCCAACAACAAAAAAATGCTACCTCCCGAACCCCTTTTACAAAACTGTGACAAGGCATAAAGAAATCAGATTTCGTACGTGACCAGTGTTTGTGATTGTCGTCGGTTGTTTCTTCTCTCTCTGTTGCGTAGTTCATCATCAAGCTTTTGTAGTTCTTCAGTTCAACACGATTTGTAATTCTGTCTTGCCTGTCTGATATTACACTCGGTGGCTGCTAACTGGGAATGCTTTGTAATGTTTACAGAACTACAGATGATCTAACTGGGATAAATGTGTATTTTTACAGACCTACAAACGAGCCAACTGGGACATATTTGTAACGTTCAAAGACCTACAGATGAGCGGACTGGGATACATTTGTAATGCTGACAGAGCTGTAGACGGGCTAACTGGGATAGATTAGTAATACTGATAGAACTGCAGATTGACTGACTGGAGCAGAATTACAACGCTGTCACATAGGTTTTTTGAGATTATTAATATATGTCATTGTGGTATGAGAAGATTTGTTGAAACCATTAACTAAAACAATAAATAGTTTGACAACAAATACGATTTCAAGTAAGCAGAAACTACACATCAAACCCCAATTCCGACAACTGACTACAGAGATTACAGTTACATAACTACGGGCAGAAAAATAAAGAAGACATTCCACCAAGAACGAACCAAAATCGTAGAATAAGACAGACAGTTTATCACTGACATATCAAATAAAACAACACAGTGAAACAATAAACAATCCAAAGGAATAATTACTTATTGCAATTTTAAACACCATACGTCAAATCATCATTGACAAAGTCATAAATCAGCTGGAGTTAAGGAAGACCACACTATCGGTAGACACAAGAGGAATTGAAAAAACACACATGGATCTTCATTTCAGCTAGTAGTACTTTTAACGACACGTCGGCACACTAGCAATAATAGATATAATTAAAATCATTACACTTAGAAAATATAAATAAATAAGTATATGGATTGAACAAGCAGAAACACTCGAATAAACCTTACGACGTGACGGTCAGACAGGCAGCTAGCGGTCCTTCATAGAAATAGATCTTTTCATGGCTAATATATAAGTCCCTCCCCCCACCTAATTACATAAAATAGGACAGACATAATAGTACAGGGAAACAATTTAATTATTAACAAAAATCATAATAAATAACATATTTTTATTACTTTTTTAACTTCATGAAGTTTTTAGACAAAATTATAAAAGGCATACATAATTCACTTATTTTTATTAGTATACTTTTTAATACTGTTAAAATGTTACTGTGTGTTTTATGTTTAGAGTAAAAAACTTTAAATAATTTGGAATTTGATGCACATGTTAAAGTAGTGAACACTTATATGCTCTGCCACTTTCAATGACATTTGTAGAAAATCTATGATGGTTGAACTCGACGATGTGTGCACCGAAAAGTTTCATCGGCGCCAAATAGCGCGCACTTAGACAATCTTTTAAACACATTTTCTTACTTAGTATTTTCTCTTCTACCTTTGGGTGCCGAAGTGACTAAGAAGTATGGCGTCCGCCTCTAATTATAAAGGTATAGGGTTCGGTTCTCAGTCTAAGGAATATTTATAATGGAATTTTTTTTCAAAACCACTGGGTCCTAATCATATCATTCTCCCGATGATCCCCTGGGTAGTGTGATTGGATGCCTAGCCTTCTCGGATAAGGACGAACAAATAGAAGGTTCCGGGTGCAAGTTGCACACGTTAAAGTTTCCCTGGCATATGGAAATCGTAAAGAGTAGGCCTTACGGCCCTTGCACAAGCATAATATACAAAATTAAGAAAACCTATCCGATAAAGAAATATTTATAGAATGTATGTTTCCTAAATACACACATTTGGGATTCTCGCCTGTGCTTTGGAGTTCGTGCACTGTGCTGATATCCTCCTTGAGATCTAAGGGAGGAGATCGGAGCACTGATGGAGTTGTCCGTGTACAATGAAGATGGTCCTTAAAACCAAACGACACAAACCTTTTCTACCTTAGGGTGTAGAGGTTAGCCAGAGAGACCGCCATGTTATCATGTAAACTGCTTCCTGTCCAGTCCTCTGTCCTTCAGGGATTGTCTAATGTTGTCCTCCCAGCAAACTATGTGTCGTCATGGAGATCTGAATCCCTGGCTATTGTCTTCCCATATGTGTCGTGGCAGCCGTTCTTCTCCAATACTACACACGTGACCAAACCACAGTAACTGGGACTGTTCCACTCGGCTTTGAATGACCAGTGCTATTGTAAATAAGCACAGACAACAAATGTGACAAAGGAAGAGAAACAGCGGTTACAGAAAAACACATTGGTAATGAAGTTTTTTCTTTTTTGGATGTACGACAACATTATTTTGTGACTTTCGTAATTTACTGGCAGGTCCTCCAAACACCAAGAGATGTCTAACCCGTCAGCTACTAAATTCATTGCATCTAAGATACAGTGTTGTTCTGACTTGGATAAGTTGATTCTTGACTTACATGATTTAGAAAGTAGCCCATATTCATTACGGTAACAGTGCTGCATGCAAGCAGATTATTTGTTTCTCTGGAACTGGAGGAATGGTCTACTAGCTCTACATACTCCACGCCACAAAGCCACAGTTAATTTAATAAAAAATTATTTCTAAAGTTTTTCGCCTTTCTAACTTGTGTGATAATTTTTGTCTGTGCCAATATGGATTTGACATTTGCAGCAGAAATTTGCAGCTACGTACCCACTTAAAGCTGCTAAGTGAACTCTTTTCCTTAAGAACATTTTTTTCTAACACACGTGATTAAATTTTATAGAACATTCATATTACATCCCACCATTATTTATTTCATCTTGTTAACTATAATTACTTAACTATAATTACTTAACTATAATTACTTATGAAATTTGTTCTATGTAAATATACTGATTTAAATCAAAATGAGCAAAATTCTTATTCCTCGTAGAAGGTCAAGGGAGATAAATAGTTTACACGGCCTGGATCCTATCAGCCGTAGTACTTGATTTATTAAATGACTACGAGGCACAGTAGAATTGAAGCACCATTTTCAAATTGACATCTCTACCAAGACCCTCATTAGATAATCGGAATGTTGGCCACTGTTGGATCATCACTGCAGAGCAAAGCAGTCAATCACGTGACAGCAGTGTTGCAAATATTCTTCTTCAGACATATGTAAATTTGTCCAACAGGAATATTTATTTCATATTTTTTTAGACATCTCCTTGTTTCTCATCTGTGCTTTGAGCGTATCAACTATTACATTGAATGTCGATATGTGAAACTTTTCTCTGGGACTTTGTTTTACTTTTTTCTCTTTACCATCATTATCTTGTTGTTTTCCTGGATTTTGCCACTTTAAAGTTAATATTGGGTAGGTGTCACGGGTTGCTTTCCCTGCTTTGCAGTAGTGGTCCAACTGTAGTTAAAACTCACAAGATATTCAGAAAAGCGAAAACAATGCTGCATTGGCTGAGCACGTTAATTCTATGATCTGAAGACAACTTTTGTGAAGGATTAAGCAATTTTTTGTTTTTCAGATCGTCAAGCCCCCAACTCTGATTTACTCAGTGGAATTCTTATTATTCTGGTATAGCTCTGTTTAGAGTGGGTTTAGTAAATTGACTGAGACAAACATGCAGTACATTTTAAATGATTGAATTAAAGTTAAATTTGTATAATTACAAATACAAGATTTAATAATCATTTAAGTTTAATAAGGTTTTCGAAAATTTGAATAATGTATTATAAGTTTAAAAAAGTTTTAATAACGGTTGGGATGAGAAGGTAGTTTTAAAGGAGGTCACGTGGTAGCTTATGGGGCTACTTAGCTTCGTACGGTATGTTCTGCTCCCGCTGATGGGTTTGTTCTGTGCAGAAAGGTCACTGGAGTTCTCGCGTCTCTGGTCAAGATTAAAGGCGGTCACGTTCCCAGAAATGTCAAGGAGTAACTGCCAAGCTGGTCCGTCGTTTCTACGTCAGTCCACTTCTACCCTCACTTTGTTCTAGAGATTAGTGCCCTCCTGGTACCACAACAACTATGGTAAAAGAATAGAAACGAAACGCTTTCCTGAGTATTGCATTTTCACACACATACCTATGTGCCACCCCCACCCCCCATCTTCCTATTCCACAATCCCATTTAACTCAGAATTCACCCTCGATGAGAATTAAACAGCTAAGTACCCATTCAAAGCTGCCAAGTGAACACTCTATTTTTTAAACCAGAAAGACTTTTTTTCTTCAAATCAGACCATTACCTCTGAAGACATTTTAAAGACTCTATCTAAATTCAACGCACCTTTATTTATTTTACAATTGTTATCAATAATTGACTGTTGTGTTATCTGTAAATATACAAATGTATTGTTGATTGATCATTTTGAGTGAAATACACCCTTATGTCCAAGTCATTTTAAATACTAATAATAGAGCTATTCGAGTAATATTTTACTGAGTTAAATCTGTTGGGGGATCATCAGAACGAGGAAAATCCTAACTCATAGAAAAATACAAAGTTTACGCGTACCTGGATCCTATCAGCCGTAGTACTTAATTTATTTAAATTCCAATGAGGCGCCCTAGAATTGATGCACAATTCTTCAGTTCACATCTCTGGAAAGATTAATACTGAGCGAAAGGTAGAGACCTTTGAAGACCCTCAGTAGATACTCTAAACTTTAGCCACTGTTTTACCATCACTGCAGAGCAATTTTATTAAATCTCTTGACATTATGTATCATTCATTCATTCATATTCCTGAATCTGTCGGTTATATCAGTGCGTGTTTTTGTAAAGTGTGATAATTCCTGATTATGTATGACTCATTCATTTCCCTAAATCTCCTTATGGAGCATGGATCCACCAATACAGCTGGTCCACCTTGTAGACAGAGTACACTAAAGCATGGATCCACCAATTCAGCTGGTCCACCTTGTAGGCAGCCTACACTAAAGCATAGATCCACCAATTCAGCTGGCCCACCTTGTAGGCAGCCTACACTAAAGCATAGATCCACCAATTCAGCTGGTCTACCTTGTAGACAGCCTACACTAAAGCATAGATCCACTAATACAGCTGGTCCACCTTGTAGACAGCCTACACTAAAGCATGGATCACCAATACAGCTGGTCCCCTTGTAGACAGCCTACACTAAAGCATGGATCCACCGATACAGCTGGTCCACTTTGTAGACAGCCTACACTAAAGCATGGATCCACCAATACAGCTGATCCACCTTGTAGACAGCCTACACTAAAGCATGGATCCACTAATACAGCTGGTCCCCTTGTAGGCAGCCTACACTAAAGCATGGATCCACTAATACAGCTGGTCCCCTTGTAGACAGCCTACACCAAAGAATAGATCCACCAATACAGCTGGTCCCCTTGTAGGCAGCTTACACTAAAGCATAGATCCACCAATACAGCTGGTCCGCTTGTAGACAGCCTACACTAAAGCATAGATCCACTAATACAGCTGGTCCCCTTGTAGACAGCCTACACTAAAGCATAGATCCACCAATACAGCTGGTCCCCTTGTAGACAGCCTACACTAAAGCATGGATCCACCAATACAGCTGATCCACCTTGTAGGCAGCCTACACTAAATCATGGATCTACCAATACAGCTGGTCCATCTTTTAGACAGCCTACACTAAAGCATGAATCCACCAATACAGCTGGTCCCCTTGTAGACAGCCTACACTAAAGCATAGATCTACTAATACAGCTGGTCCACCTTGTAGACAGCCTACACTAAAGCATGGATCCACCAATACAGCTAGTCCACCTTGTATACAGCCTACACTAAAGCATGGATCCACCAATACAGCTGGTCCTCTTGTAGACAGCCTACACTAAAGCATGGATCCACCAATACAACTGGTCCCCTTGTATGCAGCCTACACTAAAGCATGGATCCACCAATACAGCTGGTCCCCATTGTGGTAAAGTGGATGTTATAAATATTT
>JAMPIV010021255.1:27500-92500 GCA_024509875.1 Oreohelix idahoensis | reverse complement strand
ACTTCCAGAGAAACAAATAATCTGCTTGTATGCAGCCCTATCACCGTAATAAATATGGGCTACTTTGTAAATCATGTAAGTCAAGAATCAACTTATCCAAGTCAGAACAACACTGTATCTTAGATGCAATAGATCCCTGAAGGACCGAGGACTGGACTGGAAGCAGTTTGCAAGATAACATGGCGGTCTCTCTGGCTAACCTCTACACCCTAAGGTGGAAAAGGTTTGTGTCGTTTGGTTTTAAGGACCATCTTCACTGCATGCGGACAACTCCATCAGTGCTCCAATCTCCTCCCTTAGATCTCAAGGAGGATATCAGCACAGTGCACGAACTCCAAAGTACAGGCGAGAATCCCAAATGAGTGTATTTAGGAATCACACATTCTATAAATATTTTTGTATCGGATAGGTTTTCCTAATTTTGTAAATTCTGCTAAGGCAAGGGCCGTAAGGCCTACTCTTTACGATTTCCAATTGCCAGGGAATTTTTAACGTGCGCAACTTGCACTCGGAACCTACTATTTGTTCGTCCTTATCCGAGAAGGCTAGGCATCCAATCACATTACCCAGGGGATCATCGGGAGTATGACATGATTAGGACCCAATGGTTCTGAAAAAATTCCATCATAAATATTCCTTAGACTGAGAACCGGACCCTATACCTTTATAATTAGAGGCAGATGCCATACTTCTTAGTCACTACCAGAATAGAAGAGAAAATACTCAGTAAGAAAACGTGTTTAAAAGATTGTGGAAGTGGCGCTATTTGGTGCTGATGAAACTTGTCGGTGCACAAATCTGCGAGTGCAACGCTCCATGGTTTGACCGTATTAGCTTTGAAAGTGGCAGAGCAAATAAGTGTTCACTACTTTAACATGTGCATCAAACTCCAAATTATTTAAAGTCTTTTTACTCTAAACATAAGACACACAATAAAATTTTAACAATATTAAAAATGTACTAATAAAAATAAGTGAATTGGTTATGCCGTTTATAATTTTTTATAAAAAATTAATAAGGTTAAAAAAGTAATGAAAATATGTTATTTATTATGATTTTTGTTAACAGTTAAATTGTTTCCCTTCGGAAGTAAATAGGATGCTTTCCCCTGTGGTATGTTTTTGATGTTAAGAAGAATGGTGTGCGTATAGTTGTACTTGAGTGAGATCAACTGTGAAGGTCTCTGAGGTAAACAATGGACAACTGTGTTACAGAGTACCTTTCTTGTTACCACCCTACGATCTCACTCTAAGTTATATTCTTTCTTGACTAGCGTGACTGAAAGCTACATAAAGTGTCTAGGGTATTGTAAGAGTGTTGTTAAAGAATCTCAATACAAAACATATACAAACATATACTAATTACTATGATAAACTCAACTAACTCCAGCTGTTAAATTTTATATTTAAAATATCTTTTGTTAAACTTTATTGGTCCTGAGCCTAAAGTTGTTTTGGTCAGGACTACAGTTCAATGAGAATCAATGTAGATGGATAGATATATTTACAAATATATATAAAGATATTTACATACAACAGACAATATGTCCATAGTACATTGTTACAAATTTTCAAGTTAATATTAATTACTCTATTTACTACTGGTACTAGAAGGCAGGTTGGGGATTATCATAATCCCAATGTTCTTTTGTTTCACTAGGATTGTTTATGTTAGTCTTTTGGAGGAACGTTTTTGTCTATACAGAAGATTTTTCTTTAGTCGTGATAAGTTGTCCCAGGCCAGATATTGCACTTATCTGGTTCCTGGAATCACAGCAGTTGCAGTTGGTTTGGCCAAACACTTCAGTCTCCTCTGGTCTTGAACTTCTTTAATACCAACAGGTACCAGAGACTCTTAGAAATAGTGCTGAATTTCTCTATCATCGAGTACCAGCACCAGACAAGTGCCAGCAGGAACCTCTGTCAATGCAAGTTATGGTTCTGTCTTAATATCAAACTAATTCCTCTAATTTACATGTAAACATACATTCAATACAAAAGAACATGGTCAGCTCTCTCTGACAACTCTGCTTCTCCACTTTAGTTTGATGGAACAAATGGTACCAGTATTCTTTTCTCTTCCCTAATGGATGCTACGCCTCTGTCATTATCTTACCACATATCAAGGAAATATAAACAAGTAAAGATGAATTGGGCAATAGAATATGGCACACTTTCATCACTGCCTCTGTTCAGACTGCTTTCTGTTGTTAATTTAAAACAAAGCACAAGTCTGCTCATCGCTGCTTGTTCCTCAGAATATTTCGAAAAAATGGCAGCGAGCAGCCTACTATTTCGTTAAAGTAAAAGGTTTGGCCAATGAGACCAAAAAATCGTAAAGAGTAGGCCTTACGGCCCTTGCCTTAGCAGAATTTACAAAATTAGGAAAACCTATCCGATACAAAAATATTTATAGAATGTGTGATTCCTAAATACACTCATTTGGGATTCTCGCCTGTACTTTGGAGTTCGTGCACTGTGCTGATATCCTCCTTGAGATCTAAGGGAGGAGATTGGAGCACTGATGGAGTTGTCCGCGTGCAGTGAAGATGGTCCTTAAAACCAAACGACACAAACCTTTTCCACCTTAGGGTGTAGAGGTTAGCCAGAGAGACCGCCATGTTATCTTGCAAACTGCTTCCAGTCCAGTCCTCGGTCCTTCAGGGATTGTCTAATGTTGTTCTCCCAGCAAACTATGAGTCGTCCTGGAGATCCATATCCCTGGCTATTGTCTTCCCTTATGTGTCGTGGCAGCCTTTCTTCTCCAATACTACACACGTGACCAAACCACAGTAACTAGGACTGTTCCACTCGGCTGTGAACGACCAGTGCTATTGTAAATAAACACAGACTAAAAATCTGACAAAGGAAGAGAAACAGCGGTTACAGAAAAACGCATTCGTAATGAAGTTTTTGTTTCTGGGTGTACAACATTATTTTGTGACTTTCGTAATTTACTGGTGGTCTTCCAAACACCAAGTGATGTTTAACCCGTCAGCTACTGAATTCATTGCATATAAGATACAGTGTTGTATCAGTGTCCATATCAGACCGTCGTAGTTTACCATGCGGGATTTTAGTCTTTGACATCACAGATCATATAGTATACTACAATAATTATATAGCGATGTATGAATATGGGCAGTCAGTGAGACAGCTTTTGTTTTCTGCTTTTATTGTGTCTATTGTCACAACCTTCATCCTCTCACATCCTGTGTAACATTGTTCTCCAGTTATCACGTGCCAATCCTTTCTGGTCTGTGCCAAATGTCGAGGTTATCTCCCTGCCCACTTTCATGTTCAAGTCTGATTCCGATCCCACTCTCCATTTGTTGGTTTTATTATTGCTGGCTACATTCTTAGTAATTAGTTATAGTTAGTTTTCTAATTGTAATTGGATGTGAGAGTTTGTTTTCGTTGCTTCGGATTAGAATAAGAACTTGTCGTTCTCTCTTTATTCCACAACTTTGTTTCTCACTAACACTACTACTTTTGGAATATTTCACTTGAATTATTTACTCTTCCATTCCACAACTTTGTTTCTCACTACCACTACTACTTTTGGAATATTTTAGTTGAATTATTTACTCTTCCATTCCACAACTTCGTTTCTCACTATTTACAGTGTGTCCCAAAAGTCTGGATTCATAGAGAATTCGGCTGCTACTTGTTTTTGTGAGGATCCCTGTCTTGTGTACATGAGAACAATCTTTGTGCGTTAATCTGCTGCAAATGGCGAATCCATATTGGCACAGACAACAATTATTACATAAGTTAGAATAAATTTAGATAAGGCAAATTGCCTATATTTCCAGACGTTTGGCCCATCCTATAGTTATTGACTAAATATTATGTGTAACCATGTGAGATGCTTCTCGTATCCCCATTGTGGTAGGCACACCATAGGCTGGGAGCCCCTGCTCTACGGGACTTCAAATCTCATCATTCCTGTACGTTAGTCTATGCTATAAATTTTTAAATCTATTTATTAAATTAACTGTGGCTTTGTGGCGTGGAGTTTGTAGAGCTAGTAGACCATTCCTCCACTTCCAGAGAAACAAATAATCTGCTTGTATGCAGCACTGTTACCGTAATGAATATGGGCTACTTTGTAAATCATGTAAGTCAAGAATCACCTTATCCAAGTCAGAACAACACTGTATCTTAGATGCAATGAATTTAGTAGCTGACGGGTTAGACATCTCTTGGTGTTTGGAGGACCTGCCAGTAAATTACGACAGTCACAAAATAATGTTGTCGTACATCCCAAAAAAAAACTTCATTACCAATGTGTTTTTCTGTAACCGCTGTTTTTCTTCCTTTGTCACATTTTTTGTCTGTGCTTATTTACAATAGCACTGGTCGTTCAAAGCCGAGTGGAACAGTCCCAGTTACTGTGGTTTGGTCACGCCTGTAGTATTGGAGAAGAACGGCTGCCACGACACATATGGTAAGACAATAGCCAGCGATTCAGATCTCCATGACGACACATAGTTTGCTGGGAGGACAACATTAGACAATCCCTGAAGGACAGAGGACTGGACTGGAAGCAGTTTACATGATAACATGGCGGTTTCTCTGGCTAACCTCTACACCCTAAGGTGGAAAAGGTTTGTGTCGTTTGGTTTTAAGGACCATCTTCACTGCACGCGGACAACTCCATCAGTGCTCCAATCTCCTCCCTTAGATCTCAAGGAGGATATCAGCACAGTGCACGAACTCCAAAGCACATTGGAGAATCCCAAATGTGTGTATTTAGGAATCATACATTCTATAACTATTTTTTTATTGGATAGGTTTTCCTAATTTTGTAAATTCTGTTAGGGCAAGGCCCGTAAGGCTTACTCTTTACGATTTTCAATAGCCATGGAATTTTTAACGTGTGCAACGCACTTGGAACCTACTATTTTTTCGCCCTTATCCGAGAAGGCTAGGCATCCATCACGCTACCCAGGGGATCATCGGGAGAATGATATGATTAGGACCCAGTGGTTCTGAAAAAATATCCATTATAAATATTCCTTAGACTGAGAACCGAACCCTGTACCTTTATAATTAGAGGCAGACGCCATACTTCTTAATCACTTCGGCACCCAAAGGTATAAGAGAAAATACTCAGTAAGAAAATGTGTTTAAAAGATTGTCGAAGTGCGCTATTTGGTGCCGATGAAACGTTTCGGTGCACACATCGTCGAGTTCAATCGTTATATTTGAATTATAACTGTCATTGAAAGTGGCAGAGCATATAAGTGTTCACTACTGTAACATGTGCATCAAATTCCAAATTATTTAAAGTCTTTTACTCTAAACATAAAACAAACAGTAACATTTTAACAGTATTAAAAAGTATACTAATAAAAATAAGTGAATTGTGTATGCCTTTTATAATTTTGTCTAAAAATTCATAAAATTAAAAAAGTAATAAAAATGTGTTATTTATTATGATTTTTGTTAATAATTAAATTGTTTCCCTTCGAAAGTAAATATGATGCTTTCCCATAACTTTATGTCTCTGCTGCTTAAAGTATCACATGGTGAAGTTTTTTTTTTCTTTTTGTTTCACTTATTTCTGAGATTCGACATCCGGTCAAAACATGACAAGAGGTGTGATATCTCGGTTATATGCTGGGTACATTGTGCGCATTTTTATTACAGTTTGCTGTACTGTTATTTCGTTCCTATTTTATGTAATTAGGTGCGGGGGGGGGGGGGGGGGGGGGGGGAGAACATATATTAGCCATGAAAAGGTCTATTTCTATGAAGGACCGCTAGCTGCCTGTCTGACCGTCACGTCGTAAGGTTTATTCGAGTGTTTCTGCTTGTTCAATCCATATACTTATTTATTCATATTTTCTAAGTGTAATGATTTTACCTCTATATCTATTATTGCTAGTGTGCCGACGTGTCGTTAAAAGTACTACTAGCTGAAATGAAGATCCATGTGTGTTTTTTCATTTCCCCTTGTGTCTAACGATAGTGTGGTCTTCCCTAACTCCAGCAGATTTACGACTTTGTCAATGATGATTTGACGTATGGTGTCTAAAATTGCAATAAGTAATTATTCCTTTGGGTCGTTCTTCTCGTACGCACCAGTCTTAATATAGTTATATTATTTTTGCGTTCGATTGATTCACGCACTGACGTGCACAATGCAGTGTGAGTTGCTTTGGACGCACGGGTAACCTAGTTTAGGGATTGTGACGTCATGTTTTGAACGGGGCAGTACGGACCATGTTGATGTCCGTGGAATATTTCTTGTATTCGTGGCAAGTTGGTGGAAGCCATTATTTCTATTGATATATATATTGGTCTTCATGTCGAAGCCAATAGTGGAAGTATCATGTAAGTGTCGCCCCATTTCACATTGAATGTTTATTGAGTTTTAATTGAAGTATCAGGCCGCTCCTAGTTATGGTCTAGCGGGAATCCATCGTAGTATGTCATTCCTAGAATGGACAAACGGAGTCGATTGCCTTGTTTGAATTACCGTAGAGGGAGGATACCTACGAGGAAACGAAGTTAATTGATTTTGTATGCTTCATATGTTTTAATATGCCGTTTCGCCAATGCCAAAGTCATGGCATGGATTTAAGGAGAGGTTAGTCAATAGAAGACTCTAACCTGATTGTATTGTCGTGTATGACTTTGTCTGGATTATATATATGCTACATAAGTATTGTATGAAGAAAGTCTGGGAATTTTACGGGTATGATATCAAAGATTGATCCTTGAACATGAATCCGTTTACCACGATAGACGTCCTTGGAAGAAGGTCAACGGACTTCATTGTAAATGTATATTAGAGGGTAACAGAAGTGATCCTCAGCTCACGTGGATAGAAGAGGACTTGATTGTTGAAGAATCTCCAAGAATTTAAGAGAATGATCAGCAACTTTAAAGTATGACATTTTGCATCTGTAATCTGTAACCATGACCGTCTTGTGTATTCCCGTCTGTATCGTGTCAATAAATAATATGTACTTTCACCAACGACTTGCGTGCAGTCCTGAATTGGAAAATTGACTACTACTTGTTGGAGTTCAACTTAAGAACACTTCTGAGATATTTTCATTGAGAAAACCATTCGCGTATTTTAAACTAGCATAGACCAGTGACACCATACACTAGCTTACAACTACCTCTTGACCAATAGAATGAACATCCAACAGTAAATGGTATGCCAGTGTGGTCTGGAAATAAATAATTTCACAGGAACGGACTCAATCCAAGTATCGATTGAAAAGAAGATTTGAACTTTCAAGGCGACAACATCTCAAACTTGGAACCTAGTGTGATGATGAACCAGAATCAACTTACGGTTACCAAATGCTCAAGGTCATTAATCAATCTCCACGTCAAGTTTTACAGTGACCGACTGCCTTGGGATCACCTATTCGTCATTATTACGTGCGAGCTGTTGTTATATACGCAGAGCGAAGTATTTCGATTCTCAGACGTACATTGACGGAGACGAGGCACAGTTTTTCTTGCACGCGAGATAAGTATAAACGAAGTATCGTTATACACTTTATTACGTAGCTGTGCCTCATGTAGTTATGTCCACATATATATTTGTTATGTTATATTTTATATGTTTTATATTCGTCGTGGGAGGTAGGGAGGTTGATCTGACGAACGAGATCCATCTCGAAGCCAATTCGGGCTCTTCGTCAGACGTTCTGTAGGGCTCGTCTTGTAAGTTTCAATTGAGCGATAATTCCGGTCCAAGGCTAGAAACCTTGCCGAAGTTCCAATCGCTAATTGTTCCTTATGATAGTATCTGTTTAGCTGTTTCGTCACGTTTACTTGTTGTTTTTGGTAGTTATTTTTACTCGTATTTAGTTTTATGATGAATTTTGTTTGTATTATGCGTCCGTCTCACCTTTCCTGTCGTTCAGTTTTTTACAAAACCTATGTTTTTACACTGTGTTGTCAATTGTCCTGTTGAGTATCTGATCGTAGTTGTCATCGTAAATTTTTACGATATTCTATTTTAGTTATACATTTCTAATTTTGTTGATTTCTACGATTGTGTTCTCTCGTCTTTGATTATTGTGTCTTGTCGGTAATGTTTATATTGTCTTTCACGTTGTTGATTTCATGACATTTCATTACATAAATTACTATATTGATTATTGATATATTTCATAACTATATGATAACAAAATATACCTTTCTAGGACAGGAACGAAGAACACTTGTTATAGTAACAAGGTTAATTAATTTACATTGATTAATTATCATTTTATAAATCAAGAGTATTGTGACTACTTATAAAGCATAATGTATTCACTAGATTATTTCATTAAGCAAGCAAAAGCTCTTCAGATGGCTCCTGATGAAGCAAAAGCATTTGCACTTGCAGAATATAGGAAAGCTCAAGAAATAGAAGCCGAACAGAGAAAGTTAGAAATTTTAAGACTAGAAAAACTTCAATTTGAGGCAGATCAAAAACGGATTGAATCTGAGGAGAATGAGAAAAAAATGAGATTAGCCGCTGAGGAAAGTGAAAAGAAGATGAGATTTCAGGCTGAGGAAGAAGAGAAAAAAATGAGATTAGCCGCTGAATTAGAAGAGAAACGATTTCAGCGAGAGGCAGAACAGAAGCAAAGGGAGGCTGAAGAAAGACTTAAAATTGAAATGGAAAATAAACAAAAGGAAATGGAAGAAAGAAGATTAATAGCTGAACAAGCCGCTGAATTAGAAGAGAAACGATTTCAGCGAGAGGCAGAACAGAAGCAAAGGAGACTTTTTTTTTTTTTTTTTTTTTTTTTTTTTTTTTTTTTTTTTTTCGCTGAAGAAAGACTTAAAATTTCAGAAATGGAAATAAAAAAAATTGAAATAGAAAATAAACAAAAAGAAATGGAAGAAAGAAGATTAATAGCTGAACAAAACACAAAACGACTTCAGCTTGAGATGGAAGAGAATGATAAAAAAACGACAGCATGAACTGAAATTAGCAGAGTCAGAATATGAGAGACTTAGGTTAACTCAGGAAGCTAATTCTCAGAGAACTTTTGAAAGCCAAACTTCATCCAGACATGATCATTTTAAGGAAATTCACCTTAAATTACCTAAATTTAATCCCCCGTCGGATGACGTAATATTTTTCCTAGATAGATTTGAGGCCACTTGTAGTTCTTATAACGTGGATAAAACACTGTATTGCACATATTTATCCAGGTTACTTACTGGGGATGCTTTAGCAGTTTATCATACTACCAGTATTAATGAGAAGAATGATTATAATGCTCTTAGAGCCGCACTTCTGAAGAAATTTCAAATGACAGAAGATGAATACCGATTAAGATTTCGTACATTGCTACCGCAATCAAGCAGAAATTTCAGTGATTTTCTGTCACAAATACGACTAACCCTAGAAAGATGGATCGAATTATCCAAAATTGAAAAGTCGTATGAAGGTCTCTTCGATTTACTGATGCGCGATAAGGTACTATCGTCTGTAAATCCTACATTTCTCGCATTTTTACACGAACGGAAACCTTTATCTATGAAAAACTTAGAAGAACATGCAAAAAACTTCTGCACTGCTCACCCAACCATGGATCTAAGTAATGCACAGATTAAGAATGAATTGCCTGTTGCTTTTGCAGCACAACAAAACAATTTTTCACGAAATCGTTCCTTTAGTGCTGACAGGTATGTCAATAAGGGAAATAATTACAATTTTAACAATGATAATTTTTACAAAGGGAAGCAATTTCAACAATCTGCTCCATTTAATGTTTCTTGGAACCAAGCTCACAGATCGCGAGATTTTGGTAACAATAATTTTAAAAATAATCAAGGACATTATAATAAACAAAACTGGAGATCAAGATCTCAGGGTCCGCAAAACAGACAAGGTTCTTGGAATAAAAATTTTAAAGAACATCATAACTTTAATTATACAAATTATCGGACTCATCCAAATTTTAACTCAAGCAGAAACGACAATTTTGGCAATTTTAATGCAAATAATCAAAATCGATCGCGTCGGAGAGATAGATCGTCGAGTAATACGGGTAGACATTCTAATGTCGCTTTAAGTGATACACAGGCTAACATTGAACAGGGTAAAGTAGCTGAAACTCACAATGCTATGTCTTGTTCTCTTGATTGTACCCAGGTGAAAGACTGTCCAGAATGCTCGACTCTTTTCCAGCCTAAGGCGATCACGACGCTGCGTTGCGGACATACCTTGCCTAGTCTACCTGCAGTCTGTACGGCCACTGCTGCGTCAGTACACCAGGGACAGGGCTCTCTTAAGTTTAACAAGGGATTTGTCAACAACATTTCATGCTCTCTCCTATTTGACTCAGGTTGTAGCACTGTGGGCGTCCGGACTTCGCTGATCAACCCAAGTTGTGCCACGGGCAGGGTTGTCAAGTGTGTGACTTTTGGTGGCACCGTTGAAACATTTCCCACTGCTATTATTGACCTTAATACACCATTTTTTTCAGGAAAGATCCAGGCATGTCTCCTTCCGAATCCAATTTGTGATATAATACTTGGTCGCATACATGGTATTAAAGAGTGTACACCACAGCAAATTGCTGAATGGGAAGAGCGACATATTCAAACTGCAAATGCAGTAGTGACTAGAGCGCAAGCTACTAATATGTCGCATGATACACCTATTGAACCTACAGTTCATACCACTTGTGATGATGATGCTCCTATTTCACGGGAGTTGTTTGCAACATTGCAAAAGAATGATGATTCATTAAAAAAAATTTTTCAGTATGTGAACAAAAAGAATACCAGCAACAAACTTGCAAAATCTAGACATGACTTTATACTTAAAAATGGGATTTTGGTTAGAGTAATACGGGAAAAGGATTCATCCTTATGTTATCAGATCTTAGTCCCATCCTCTATGAGATCTCGTATATTACGACATGCGCATGACTCGCAATGTGCGGGCCATATGGGTTTTTCGCGTACCAAATCCAGAGTGCTTTCGGCATTCTACTGGCCAGGCGTCCATAGGGACATCACTCTCTATTGTCGGTCCTGTTTGATATGTCAGGAAGTTAAGGTACGGGGTCCATTTCATGCGGCTCCTATTCAAGCTGCGGACATCCCGATTAGACCATTTGATAAAATGGCTATAGACATTATTGGTCCGATGCTTCCATCTGCTAGAGGGCATACGCATATTCTTACGTGCATTGATATGTGCACTCGTTGGCCTGAGGCCATCCCTCTCAAGAACACTTCATCTGCCAGTGTAGCAGAGGCATTGATGTTAATCTTCTCACGCATTGGTTTTCCACGGAAAATCTTGTCGGATCATGGGGTTCAGTTCATTTCTGAATCCATGTCTCAAGTTATGAAGACATTAGGTATAGACAGATCTCTTAGTTCTATTTATCATCCGATGTCAAATGGGTTAATTGAGCGTCTCAATAGGACACTCAAGCAGTTGTTGGGTAAGATGACCCAAGACCATCCCCAAGACTGGGATCGGGTCATACCCGCTGCTCTGTTCGCGTATCGCGAAGTACAAAATCAAGCCACGGGGTTTTCTCCATTCCAGCTAGTTTTTGGCATGCAACCACGCGGTCCGATGTCGTTAATCCACGACTTATTGGTTGACGAGAATATTGAAGAGGAAACTCAATCCTCTTATGAGTATGTGATCTCTCTGAGAAAGAGAATCATAGATGCTTGTAGACTAGCTACTGCATCATCCGAACAAGCCAAAGAAAAAGCTCGTCTATTTGCAAACAAGTATAGACGTCTTCGCCAGCTTATTCCTGGTGACGAGGCTTTTGTATTACTCCCTGCGCATAACAATCGTCTTTTAATTACCTGGAGAGGTCCTTTCAGGATCATCTCAAGAATATCCGATGTCGACTACATCGTTGATGTTAATGGTAAACATAAAACCTTCCACATTAACATGTTGAAGGAGTATTACTCACGTCCTGATTATCTACAGTCAGTGTTCCAAGCAACTGACGATCCTACACCTCCTATTCAACACTATTCTAGTTTATCAGTCATCCAAGAAGAAGAATCTTCTTTCGATGATGTACAACTACCAATACCAGTTGTACCACTCCATTCCACTGAGAAATGGAATGATGTTACGATCTCATCTACTCTTTCGGCTGATCAACGTCAGCAAGTCTCTAATATTCTACACTCGTATGAGGATGTCCTCACTGACATCCCAGGTCATACGTCAGTCATCCAACATGACATTATTCTGACTGACGATACGCCTATTCGAGTTCGCCCATATCCTATCCCTTTACACTTTCGTGATAAGGTTGATAAGGAATTGGATGAGATGCTTCAATTAAATATAATTGAGCCATCTTCATCACCATATTCTTCTTCTATGGTAATCATTAGGAAGAAGGACAACAATATACGTCTTTGCGTAGATTACAGGAAATTAAACAAAGTTACAAAATTCGATGCGGAACCGTTACCTCTTTTAGACGACTTATTGGAGAAATTATCTCATGCCACATTCTTTTCGAAATTTGACCTTTCAAAGGGCTATTGGCAAGTGCCACTCACTCCTAAAGCAAAGCCATTCACCGCTTTCTCGACGCCACGGGGTCTTTTTCAATGGAATTTTATGCCATTCGGATTAATGAATGCGCCAGCTACCTTTGTACGCATGATGCGCCGCATATTGTCTCATCGTCCCGATGTCATTACTTATATAGATGACATCTGTCTTTTCAGTGACTCTTGGGATGAACATATTCATGGATTAAAAGCTTTACTTTCTACCTTACGGGATTATAACTTAACAGCGAAACCTTCAAAGGCTTTTGTCGGTTTTCATGACATCTCATTTCTGGGTCACCGCATAGGTCATGGTTTCATGTATACAGAAGACAGTAACGTCTCTAAAATTTTAAACATCTCGGCACCTAAGACAAAAAAACAAGTTAGATCTCTTTTAGGACTAATACAGTTCTATTCAAAATTCATCCCTCATTTGTCTACTATAACTGCACCTTTTTCGTCTCTACTGAAGAAAGGCACATCTAATGTAATAAAGTGGTCGCAGGATCACCAAACGGCGTTAGACTATATAAAACAATTTTTTTCAAATGAACCTTTTTTGAGGTATCCTAACAAAAATCTCACTTTCATTCTTCGCAGTGATGCATCTTCTTACGCTATTGCTGCAGTTTTGATGCAGGAATATAACGGCACCTTATTTCCGGTGATGTACGTGTCCAGAAAACTTACGGAGAGCGAACTCAAATACTCCGTTCTAGATAAAGAGCTCCTCGCATTAGTATGGGCAATCACAAAACTGGAACGTTACCTCCTCGGTTCACACTTTGTGGTGGAATCTGACCAAAAAGCTCTTACCGCACTGAACACGAAGAACGTTAAATCATCGAAGTCAGCGCGTTACGCTATAGCGCTTCAACCATTCAATTTTGAAATACGAGCTATTCCTGGAGTGAAGAATGTGTTCGCAGACTGTTTGTCGAGATGCCCAAGCGAACTTGTCGAAACTAAACCACTTCCAGATGTTGAAACATCCTCACCGATAACATGAATAACTTTGTACATTATCATTGATTGTACATCTATAAAGACTGCTTATATAACTGAAGTATTCGTATAAGTATAACTTTCAGGATATACTTACTTATAGATTATAACATTACTTCTTGTGTAGTAACGTTTTATTAGAACGGGAACAGTGGTATTAGAGTAACATTTTATTCGTACTGGAACATTGGTACTACAGTAACTTTTTAATTAGTATGGAAACATTGTTAAGAGCGACAAATATACATTTGTTATTCCTATGGAACATATTACACTACATATCGTGTTCGAGAATATATTTTATCGTGTATGGAACATTGAGAACATCGTCTCGTCGATTACTATCTAGTTGTAACTGAACATTGACAATGAGTGATATTGGAATTACTTAGAATATATTAGTAACTGGTTATTTGTTAGTAATTAAGAAATATATAAATTAGAATAATTCAATTTAATCTATTTAATTGATTATGGATCACACACATACTAACTTTCTTAGTTGTGACGTAATACCTACATTCACGGGTCTTAGTTATGATATCTCACTGTTAGATCACTAGTCAACCGTACTAGTGTTAGAAAACATTAAGGTTGTTGATTCTTAAAGTGTTTAATTTTGCATTGCTTCATTTTTGCACATTGTATTTTCAATTTTTCTGTTTTATTGATTCTCTTGTCATTGATCATCATCAGTGTTGCTGTTCATTTTCATTTTTGAAATCATATGTTTCAAATTTTTTTTTTTTTTTGAAAACTTAGTTGAATTTTATTATCATCTTTTTTTTATGGTTTTTTCATTTTTCATTTTCAACTTGTTTTTACTTCGAATGTTACCACATCGTTCCAAAGTAGGTCGATTGTGGATGTGTGCTTTAATGCATACTATCATTTAGTTATATTGATTTCGTTTAATATTCTTTTCTTAATATGATATAACTTTATGCATTTCAGATATCTTGTTGTAGTTTTGACTCACCTCTCTCGGGTACTAAGTTGAAAAAAATTAATAGAATTAATTTTTTTAAGGGGAGGTAATAACTGAGCTGTTACGTACATTTATTACCTAAGGGGGTAGTCTTCGGTCCTGCCAAATGTACGCACCAGTCTTAATATAGTTATATTATTTGTGCGTTCGATTGATTCACGCACTGACGTGCACAATGCAGTGTGAGTTGCTTTGGACGCACGGGTAACCTAGTTTAGGGATTGTGACGTCATGTTTTGAACGGGGCAGTACGGACCATGTTGATGTCCGTGGAATATTTCTTGTATTCGTGGCAAGTTGGTGGAAGCCATTATTTCTATTGATATATATTGGTCTTCATGTCGAAGCCAATAGTGGAAGTATCATGTAAGTGTCGCCCCATTTCACATTGAATGGTTATTGAGTTTTAATTGAAGTATCAGGCCGCTCCTAGTTATGGTCTAGCGGGAATCCATCGTAGTATGTCATTCCTAGAATGGACAAACGGAGTCGATTGCCTTGTTTGAATTACCGTAGAGGGAGGATACCTACGAGGAAACGAAGTTAATTGATTTTGTATGCTTCATATGTTTTAATATGCCGTTTTGCCAATGCCAAAGTCATGGCATGGATTTAAGGAGAGGTTAGTCAACAGAAGACTCTAACCTGATTGTATTGTCGTGTATAACTTTGTCTGGATTATATATATGCTACATAAGTATTGTATGAAGAAAGTCTGGGAATTTTACGGGTATGATATCAAAGATTGATCCTTGAACATGAATCCGTTTACCACGATAGACGTCCTTGGAAGAAGGTCAACGGACTTCATTGTAAATGTATATTAGAGGGTAACAGAAGTGATCCTCAGCTCACGTGGATAGAAGAGGACTTGATTGTTGAAGAAACTCCAAGAATTTAAGAGAATGATCAGCAACTTTAAAGTATGACATTTTGCATCTGTAATCTGTAACCATGACCGTCTTGTGTATTCCCGTCTGTATCGTGTCAATAAATAATATGTACTTTCACCAACGACTTGCGTGCAGTCCTGAATTGGAAAATTGACTACTACTTGTTAGAGTTCAACTTAAGAACACTTCTGAGATATTTTCATTGAGAAAACCATTCGCTTATTTTAAGCTAGCATAGACCAGTGACACCATACACTAGCTTACAACTACCTCTTGACCAATAGAATGAACGACCCAACAGTTTGACCTATTACTTATTACTTAATTTTGATTGACTTGTCTTCGACTCAAATATGTTAACATGGGGGGTCAGAGTCGCTAAGAGGTATGGCGTCCACCTCGTATTCTAAAGGTGTCGGGTTCGATTCCCACTTGAGGGAATATAATTTATGAGAACATTTTTTATAACCAATGGTCCTAATAATGTCATACTCCCCCCCCCCCGCCCCTAGTCTCCTGGGTAGTGACATCGGATTCATAGCCTTCTCGGATAAGGGCGAAAAAATAGAAGGCCCCGTGTGCACGTTGCGCATGATAAAAATTCCACCACAGTTGAAAATCGTAAAGAGTAGGCAATACGGCCGCTTCCCTGGCAAACTTTAATAATTAGAATCCTACCACCACAACAATATTTATTGAATTTGTGATTCCTATCTACACACATTGGGATTCTCGCCGGTGCAACGGAGTTCGTGCACTGTGCTGATATTATCCTTGTGTGATCTAAGGGTGGAGATCGGAGCACTGATGGAGTTGTCCGTGTGCAAGAAGACATTCCTTAAAAAGCAAACCAAATGTCAACATGATATATCTGTGCAGTGTGCTATTGTAATTTTGTTGAATAACAATAGCTGAATTGTTCCAATCATTGTATCCACACGTTGTCAGTCTGGTTGACTATGCATTAGAAAAAAGAGTACAAACGAAGCAGTACACTGATCTCGTCGTTCGCGAATAAGGTAGCCAATGTCGGGCATGCAGTTCACCAATTGCTTTTGTGCCGTTAAGCAGGCTTTTTTGAACAATTCCTATTTTTGCCAATTTGGTATAATCCACGTGTTAATTCAAATGGACCTGAATTATTTTAACAGTTTTCTGGTCCGCGATCAATCCAGTATGAAACAACTTCTGCTCCTAAGTTAACCCACAATCCTAGATCATTTGACCTATTATTAATGACAGGTTGAATTACTGGATTACCACTGTCAGAAAGTTCAGGTTTTATTTCATCAGTTCATTACAGGTTCCTGGCTCAACAATGTCCTTATCACTTTCTGGAACATCATGCCTTACTTCACCACTTTGATAATTGGTTCCTGGCTCAACAATGTCCTTATCACATTTATCACTTTCGGGAACATCAGGCCTTACTTCTTCACTTTGATAACACTGACAAACAACATTTTTCTTTCTTATATAAGAATAAGTGTTCTTAGGTCAGTTTCTTGCGCTGATTTCAAATCTGAAATCCGTTTATCTCTATCACATCGGGTTCTTAAGATATTTGTCAATAAATATAGTTTTGGGAAACCGTTATTTGCTCCGTTTCATTTTTACTATATAACTTATTAAAAATTAATAAAATGCAAAATAATTCTACTTTTTATACTGCTAAAAGATGCATGACATATGTTACGATATTTTTCAAATAGTTCCTGTATTCTGAAATAATTCTGAGCAAAATATGGCTTCTAGAAGTTGTAGAAATTCGGCTGATCTGTTCTGTTTCGTGTGCGGATATTTTACCAATCGTGTTCACCAGAAAAACTTTACACCATTACTAAAGAAAGCATGTGAACTTTATTTCGATTCGAAAGTTGATGATGCAAATAAATCTTGGAAGCCAAATGCAGTTTGTTCGACTTGTGCAAATACATTGGCAGGTTGGTTACGAAAATCGCCGAAGCATAAGTTGATGCCTTTTGGAGTGCCAGTAATATGGCGTGAACCGACAAATCATGCTACTGATTGTTACTTCTGCTTGACAAATATCCATGGTTTCACTTTTAAAACTAGAAAGTCTGTGGTTTATCCAAATATTGAATCGGTTTCGAAACCAGTGCCTCATGATCCAATCACGTGTTCTATCCCAGTTCCACCAGAACAATATCCGTTGGACGTGAATGAACCATCAGAAAGTGATAGTTTACCTGCTTTAGAAACTAATTCTGACTCGGATTATATACCGGTGAATGATGGTGTTCACTTAATTAACCTTTCAGAATTTTCAGATCTAATACGTGATCTCGCTCTTACCAAAGGACAAGCGGAATTACTCGGTTCACGACTCAAAGAATGGAATTTTTTAGTGCCCAATACTCCAATATCTAAATTTCATCATAGACACAGAGAACTTGTTCAATACTTTGAGATGGATGATGACATTTGCTATTCCAAAGATGTAAACGGTCTAATGGTGGACCTCGGTCATGAGCACATAGTCAACGAATGGCGACTTTTTATCGACTCCTCCAAGACTAGTCTAAAAGCCGTGTTATTGCATAACGGAATATTATTTTCATCAATTCCAGTCGCTTACTCTGTTCATATGAAAAAAACTTATGACAATATGGCTATACTTTTGGCAAAAATAAAGTACAATGGCTACCAATGGCGGATTTGTGGAGACCTAAAGGTAATTTTCAAACAGATACAGGAAATACCAGGACTGAACATCAGTGGAAGGTCAATAAACAACCTTAGATATGCAGATGATACCGTGTTGTTAGCTGAAAGCGAACAGGAGTTACAAGAACTAGTGAAGCAAGTGAACTGCATAAGTCATGAATATGGACTCGACATTAATATTGAGAAAACAAAAACTATGATAATTAGCAAAACAGACGATAAACCCACATTAAAGATAAGCGTAAATGGGGAAATCCTGGAACAAGTCAAGAGCTACGTATATCTCGGTCATATAATAACAGAAGATGGCAGATGTGAAACAGAAATCAAGAAGAGAATAGGAACGGCCAAAGCTACATTCAACAACATGAAACATATACTGACATCCAAACAGTTATCTCACAAATTAAAACTGAGAATCATAAAGTGTTATATATATTCTGTATTTCTGTATGGTGCAGAAACATGGACGATGAATAAGCAGTTGGAAGAAAGAATTGAGGCTCTTGAAATGTGGATATATAGAAGAATGGGGCGTATCTCATGGAAAGAGATGAAAACAAATAAGGAGGTCCTAGAAAATATAGGTATGAAAAGAGAACTAATGAGGGAGATCAAAGTTCGGCAGCTAAAATACTTTGGCCACATAAAAAGGCATAACACCTTACAGAAGACCATAACAGAAGGGAGAGTTGAAGGCAAACGTGCAAGGGGAAGACAGCGCTATAAGTGGGAAGACAACATCAAGAGATGGACAGGAAAGAGTCTATCAGAGTGCACCATCAAGACAAGAGACAGAAGACGTTGGAGATCCATTACAGCCAACCTTCGTTGTGGAGATGGCAACTGATGATGATGATGAAAGGTCATTGCAATTCTCACGGGCATGCAGACTGGGTAAACTAAATTTTGTTGCTTCCTATGTGAATGGGACAGCCGCAACAGACAGGAGCATTATGCAAGAAAGGTGTGGCCTATCAGGGATCGTATGCAGCTCAGGCATAAAAATGTAATACACGAGTCATTAGTTAACAAAGACAGCATCATTTTACCACCGTTACATATAAATTTGGGGCTTATGAAGAATTTCGTAAAAGCGTTAGATAAAACGAGCAAAGCTTTCACTTATCTTCGAGAAAAGTTTCCGCAAGTTAGCGATGCAAAGATAAAGGAAGGTATCTTTGTAGGACCTCAGATTAGGAAAGTTATTGCAGACAAACAAATCGAGAACTTGTTACATGGTAGTGAACTTCGCGCATGGATGGCATTCAAATCGATCGGCGATAACTTTCTGGGAAATCACAAATCTGTCGACTATGTGCATATTGTTAAGCAGTGCATAGATGCATACAGAATTATGGGCTGTAACATGTCCCTCAAAATCCATTTGCTCGATTCGCATCTTGACTTTTTCCCTGACAACCTTGGCGAAGTCAGCGATGAACATGGAGAACGATTCCATCAAGATATCACCCTAATGGAGTCACGTTATCAAGGACGGTGGAGTGTGACCATGCTTGCCGATTATTGTTGGATGCTTCATCGCGATGTACCACATGCCATTCACTGACAAAAGTCGACTGCAAAGAAATTCAAGCCTACATAACTGTTATACTTCTTGTACGAATGATGTTGTAATATTGTATAAGTTGTTAAAAAACTTCAAATGCGTACTTCTAGAGAACCCGACCTGATAGAGAAAAACGGTTTGCAGATTTAAAAACAGCGCATTAAAATTGACCAGAAAAACATACAAATGTTAGAGAAAGAAAAAAAAATGTTTTTGGTTAGCCAGTATAATTGGTTCCTGGCTCAACAATGTCCTTATCAGTGAGAGAGGATGGTGCTTCAGAGTGTGTTTAAAAATAGAATGTCAATTAGGGGATTTTCTCAAGTGATACAGCAGTTTTTGTTTCATTTGTCTCCCCTGTTACTTAACGTGTTCCGGCTCCACTTAAGTAAGAACGGTTTATTTTGTGTCTTTTCTAAATTATTTTCAATAAAACACAGGATCTTATGTACAGTGTGATCTACCTGGTTTGAATGTCGAACAAAATCTTTTATTTAAAAAAAAGAATTAATAAAAATAAAATAAAATATTTAAAACAACATTGGATATAGATTCGAACCTTGAGGTCACCAAGTACATTTCAACCAACATAATGATTCAATATGGCGTTTTTAACACGTTCACTACCTACCATCACAAAATGTCCCCTCAACAGAACCAAACTGCAATAAGGATAAAATAAAAATATGGAAGTGTTGTAATTAAATAATGTAAATGTAAATTTCTAATCAATCACGTTATTTTAAACGAAACAACAAACAAACAAAAATTGCACAAACGCGCACTTTGGGATTTTCAGAACCGTTAACAACTAATATTTGGGACAATGTTGCCAACTGGAACGTTTTGAATAGCACTAGGTGTGTAACAAAAAAGAACTAAACGCACTAAAAATATTTGTTGAAACTACTGCTTTTTAAAAACTATTTGAGTATTACTGAACTTTAATTACTTATTTTAAATCGGAAATAAATAAGTGTTGTGAATTTCTGATCCCGCTCTTCCTCCCTCTGGTTAGTTTCCTCCCCCTCTCTCCGACCTTGATACAGCCTCTGAGTCCGACTCTTCGGATGTTGAACATGCTATTCCAACCTGATTATTTTCCTCCCCCTAACTCCGATCTTGACATTCCCCCCGATTCTGCTTCTTCTGATATTGAACCTGATGTTCCTCCTCCCCCAGCTCGTTTTCCCTCTAAACGTCGTCATTCGACCTCATCTGGCGATTCTGCTCCCCTTCCTAAGTACATTCTCCAGCAGGCCGCCAATGTGCGTACCCGTTTTCGTCACTACCGTGGTTATGTTCATTCTCCTCACCGTAGTCCCTCCCCTCCGCCTCCCCGTACAGCTCTTACACCTCCGTCCCATAGATTACGTATTCCCCTCCGTTTTCCTCCTACCAGTCCACAGCCTCCACTCTGACGCCCCCGTTATGTCCCGTCCACTTCCGTTGTCCATGCCATTGTTCCTCCCTCCAACCTATACAGTACGATCTTCGCCTGTCTTTACGCACTTTTCCAGTTCTGCTATGAAGTCTAATAATCGTTATTTATGGAAGGATGTCACTGTTTTTGTCCGCGAGAAATACATTTCCGACTATGCCAGTACATGGACTGTTAACCTAGTACCTCCTTTCGACCACTGCTGATGGAGATCCACCAACACCGAAGATCTCTGTAATCCTTTAGTTTCAATATTCATGATATCTTCTCTATTATTAAATTTGATACAGCATCTGTCCATCTTTTCTTCACTTTCCTCGACATTATCCATACCTTACAACAGTTTGTTACTTTTGTTCATATTCGCCCTATTCCAAGTATACGTAGATGTATCCTTTCGTTAGTTGGAGATGCCTTGACATTTTTCTTCAGCACTTCCACGGATGTATATTATGATTCTCTTATCATTACTGTTCATACTCTTTCCTCTCACCAATCTACTGTTCAGCATGTCATTGCACCTAGCCTTACTATCGTCAACAACACTTACTCTGCCCTCCGTCCACTTCATCCCTCTGATCCTGAACCTGGTGATCCCATTGAACTCTCTGAGCTCCCTCCCTCTTAATCCCCTTAGACCCCTACCATTTGACATGTGTTCCCATAGTTGATATATTTCCCTTTCACACACGTTAGCGTCATTTGTCACATTTTTTTGTTCTTCATTTGATTCCCTTTCACACGCGTTAGCGTCATTATGTCAAATTTTTTTGGACTGATCTAATATTTGACATGTGTTCCCATAGTTGATATATTTCCCTTTCACACGCCGTTAGCGTCATTATGTCACATTTTTTGGACTGATCTAATATTTGACATGTGTTCCCATATTTGATATATTTCCCATTCACACGCCGTTTGCGTCATTATGTCACATTTTTTTGGGACTGATGTAATATTTGACATGTGTTCCCATAGTAGATATATTTCCCTTTCACTCGCCATTAGCGTCATTATGTCACAATTTTTTGGGACTGATCTAATAATTGACATGTGTTCCCATATTTGATATATTTCCCTTTCATACGCCGTTAGCGTCATTATGTCACATTTTTTTGGACTGATCTAATATTTGACATGTGTTCCCGTAGTTGATATATTTCCCTTTCACACGCCGTTAGCGTCATTATGTCACATTTTTTTGGACTGATCTTATATTTGACCATCTTCAGTGCCCCCCCCTTTTTTTTTTGCCCTGCTTTTGACGTAAGTCTTTGCCAAGATTTTAGTGTTTACTTCGTTCTGTTGTACCAATTAAAAGTGTTTAACTAATGTACATCTTTACCCGCAACTAATGTTGGCATCATGCACGACTTATTATGATGATGACTTCATCTTGCGTTATGATTTTTTGAATTTCCGCTTATTGTTAACCGGCACTCGTACATGTGATTTAACTATGTTACCATTTATCCATTGTGTACCATAGTCCATTGAGTACCATGTTTTCATTCCCTACATTGTTTCCGGTTATTGTTATACCGGCATAGTCATTTTTTATGAGACTTACCCATTTTTACCATACTTTGATACCAAGTCTTATGGTTCCATTTCCTGTGGTCCATTACTTTTTTTTTGGTGCCAGTTTTCCTTTGCGACTATAACTCGCTGTCATGTTATATCATGTTTTATAATTCGAATATGTTCGAGAGATAATGATGACTATTACCCATAAAAGCGGTTTGCTAGTTCGTTGATGATTGTTCCATTACTGTTCTATTTTGCCCATTTATTGTCACTTATTAGTGCAGGCTGCTACTACCATGTCCTCCATTGTCCTTCCATGTGTCACTCGAATATGTTATGTCCATCAGTTCCTACCCCTTCATGTTTACTTATTGAAATATTAATGGTATTATTTCATCGATCATTCCCATCTATTGATTATTGTATTCCTTCCAACATGATTTCTGGTGGGATACATGAAACCCAATATTTTTATAACAGGTTATTTTTTTAGGGACTAAATTGTCTCCCTATGGGATACACTTTGGTGGCACCCGGGCGGATGTGACCGTATGGCCTACTACGTCGATACAACTATTATAATTATAGTAAAGTACTTAAGAATGACAAGTTAGTAAAAATAAACACTAGTCAAAAAACCAATGACATCATCAGTCATGGCACACATAAACCCATGATGTCATCAACCCTTGTGTGGCCTCCATACAAGTTAGGCCGGAAGACATTTAGAATAGAGAGAACCTAGAACAATGGTTCGTCATACTTACTTAGTAACAATAATTTTAGACTTGAGGTTTCGTAGTTAGTTAGGTTAAAGATTATTCTAACAGTTAGCACCTCTACACCTCACGGTAGAAGGGGAACGACTAAGTAAGTAAGTAAGTTAACAGTTAGCTACGCTCCAAGACCAATCATAAGAAGGTTTCCGGTCTCTGCTCCAATTAGAAATAATTTCATCTGACAAGTCATAGCACCGGACTAGTATATAGACTGATGCATCATAGTAAACAGTTAGAGCCTGAGACAGTTATCTCAATGACCAGAGTCAAACCTACATAAGGCGTACTCACTTGAGGTGTAGAGCAACCTGGCGCATCCCCTATTGTGAGAACAAAAGCCATTGACTCCTACGTTTGTGACAAGTACATAACCGTCCAGACACCTACTACCTACCAGGGCCACCAGCGAACCAGCGCTGACCCCTGCCACGTATTTATTGTTTTTTTATCCACAACAAGTGAGTCTCGAATTAGTTGTTCCAAAGTTTCGAATCTATATTTTATTTCGATAGGTTCCCACAGAATTCAGACATGTCTTATCACGACTTCTATAAGTCATAAGCCTTTTGCCATCGAGGCTAAAGCTGGCAGTATTGCCCCACCTGATATGTGCTGGAGATGTTTATTTGCCAGTATAGAAATCAAATAAATAAAGAAAATTTGATATAAATACTTCGACTCCTCCAATATTCTGCTTTTGTAATTTTCCTTGACTTTGTTGGAATTGCAGTTGATAATCAAACCTTCAATCATGGTGCTACCAACTATAAACTTTTACAAGTACTCCTTACTACCTGGGTTTTTCCTCACTTCTGGAAGTAACAACTCTGGTGTATAACAAGTCATCCAAGTAAAGAAAGTGTCGTGGATATATCCATTTGACTTACTCAAGGTAAGTAACAATATTAGGCACCGTCACAGTAACTGAATACTGGCAGAATGGACAAGAGATCGACCAATTTCGTCACAGAACCCCTATCGTAAGATATGTGTTAAATATCCAGCTTGGGGCGATCAATTTTCCGTAGGATTTGCTGCCAACTAAGTCGCTTTTTTCTCACCAATGGATTATTCGGCGGAAGTGGGTACAATTTTGTACGTATTTCCGTATGTCCACTCTTTGTCCTGGTCAAAAGTTATGTGCATTTATATTGCGCATTGTTTTGCCTACTGACATGTGTGTCCCTGAAGGCGATACGTGTCCAGCTCTCATAATCTGAGATCTTAATGGGAGTGGCACGAAGATTTGTCGGTTCCCAGGTCTCGTTCTTCTAAGCAAAACTCCATCTTCGTGGTAAAATGCTCCAGCCAAAGCATGGACCTCTATCCTGTGACGTGGTTCAGAGCAAGGAGCTAAAGTTACATCATCTTTTTGCGCTCTTTTCAGCTCAGTTAAGCTCAGAAGACTTGGTGACTAAAAGTCGGAGATCTCCATTATTGGGAGGGGTATGCTTTGCTCCATCACCTTCCTCGTAGCTAAATTATGGTTTTCTCCATTCTGGTTATCCAGGCTATGGTAGTCTGAGCAATCGTGCACATACTGTCGAATATCCCGTTGCATATCTGGCCAGAAGTATTTCAGTGAAGCATATGTTAATAAGGTGCGTGTACCTCGATTCGGTTGTAAATGGAGATTATGCATTGCTGCATCAGATGTGTACTAACTGGTAGTGGGACAATTAACTGTCTCTTGTTCCTGACCTATCTGTAAACTAAACCATTCTATCAATAATAGGCTCTGTCACGAGAGGGTTGATTATTAGTGAAATTATAAGATATCCTGGATATAAAGTTGTATCAGGTGATACCAGGATAGTGCCAGATAAGAGTCTGGTCTTATAAGTAATACCCCATTCTCTGAAAAGAGTAAGGGTGTATAGACATCAAAGGTAGGATCAAGCTGTATAAGTTCCTACAGAAGATGGTAATATATTACTCTAAGTCTCTATTTGCTCCTCTCCAGATCCTCCTCTGTCAATATTATTATTCGTTCTGCTAGGGGTATTAACTAAACTATCTACGAACAAGAACTGTATCTTAACTTAAATAATTTAAGTAAGTCTGCTGGTAAATATTTACAATTAATTTTTACAAATATTTCTTTTCTGCTTGAAAATCTGTCAATAAACTCAAAAATGTATTACCACAATAAATAAATAAATACACTTGCAAATTGTCTAAATTATTTACAGTTTTTTTAACTTTGTAGGAATGTTCTCTTCTGCAGGCTGAAATCACTTTAGTTGTAGACAATATGTTATGATTTATTCTTCCTTCTTCACAGTTCCTGAAATTAAGTAATTACTGACAAGGACGTTTGTCTAGCTAAATTGCACTGTTTGCTCATCATTATAACTATGTTGGGGTGATGCTGTAATAAACGAACAGTAGCCTTGTGTGGCTACTCATCTGTAAATATGGGTTTAGATTCTGTTCCACCTCTGTTCTGGCAGGAATTTGTGTCTCATCCAGGCCTAGGATTGGGTGACCGTCCCTATGGCATCAAGGGCACTCGCACCACTAGCTCCTATATTAGAGTCAAGCTCCTTAAGGTGGACTTCAGTTATAGGATAAAACCTGAATTATATTCAAGTTCACCATTATATTGTCTATCTCTGTCCCTTTTCTACAGAAGTAGGAGGTAAGAGATAGTTTCAGACGACAGATTGCATGTAGACGCACAGGTCACATCAAGCCAGCATTAACATAATTCAGTTCACTGTGAACATATATTTCTCCAATTCCTTGGTTATAGCTAACTGTCCATGATTCGCCTCCATACATTTATTAGGTCTTGTATAACATACTAAGTAATATATCAATCAATACAGTTAAAAAAATGTCTTTCATCCTTCCTGGTGTGTGGTCCATTTCATCAAGAAATAATTCTTTTAAAGATTGTCTAAAACTATAGACACACTTTTGCTACCATTGTCAATTTATTCACAGGCATTGCGTTTCGCCTCCAGAAATTAACATGTAGTTTAAAACACGCCCAGCCTACACACTTCCTAACGCACACTGTAATTAATCAATAGCAATACATATTATTATATACATATGTGTGTGTGTGTGTGTATATATATATATATATATATATATATATATATATATATATATATATATATATATATTCTTTCTTACCCTCAGGCACATACAGTCGAGCTGTTAATGGTTATACTGGTCTGCTCTCAGATGCAGATGGCAAAGGTTTTTCTTCATTAAAACTATTATTCTTTTTCCGCTCTCTGTAATTTTCAAATCTGACTGGTCTAGATTTGCAGAAGGCAGGCTCTGTTTACACGTCACATCCGGCGATACAGAAAGAAGTGGCTAAAGGGGTGTTTGCGTATCTCAAAATGTATGCCTAATTTGTCTAGATGTACAAATATTGAAAACTAAGATTTCAATTATCTTCATTATTTCTGGAGCGATGTTCTTTAACTAAGGCTTAAAATGCGTAGCCTAAACAGCAAACTTGTTGACTTGACTGATGTCTCAAGGTATTCCCTCTCGAGATTTCTCCAGTAATGTAATACTTTCCGTGGAGGACTTTGCACACACTTATAAATGAACATTTCTAGTTGTGAATTCTTGACCTCTGCCATGCTGTACTTCGCTCATATTGCTGTATTTTATCTCCTACTGAAACCCGGTTACACATATTTTGTTAGGCTAGTACGTTATTTGTAAACACTGCCTAAAGGTGCGTTTTCATTAGTTCTCTCTGCATCCTTCTATTTCTATAGTATGGTGTGCAGTTTTGGTAAAGAATGACGTGTTGTGAATCCGACTTCATGACAAGAGCCTCCCCATTCAAAAACGTGAACCATCTTGTGGAGCTCTTTTCGGGATTCACAAACAAGGCATTCACTCAATAAGAGGGTAACTTTTCCTTCTTACTCTCCTGCTTTCCTTCAGGGGGGTGCCTACTCAAGAAATCTGCCCCAACATTCTGAGATCCAGGGATATACTCAATTTGCGGCTTGCATAAGAACTGGGTTCAATTCTCCGGGCTGTGATTGCGATCTTTGCAGTAAGACTGCCCCTAACCCTACGTTGCTTCCAACAGTCCTTGTTGTGTTAATAAACAGCACAGGTGGTACTGCCTATTTAATTGCTTATTATCAACTGTAGATAGTGTAGATAGGATATGGCTCTGGGTACACAGGAATATCCCGGACCGGCCTCCAGTGTGGCGAGAAGTTTATGTAGATGTAGTAATAGTATTGACAGAAGTAGGGTTCTCTCCTGAACAATAGTGAAGTCCCAGTGTCTAGGGCTCACTGGTATCACTCTCACAAGAAGATCAATGCTGTGAATAATCTGTGGCAAGGATTAGATATAGAAAAGCAGATTATACTGGTGCCCTCTCACTTTTTGATCCCCTATGATGTACTTATTTAACTATGAAAATAGAACTGTAACTCCTTTGAATAAAAGTAATTAATAACTCAAGTGGCTTACAATTCAATTAATTTATTATCTACACTATATACTATTGTGATGATGGGTGAATGTTGAGGCAATAGTGATTATGGTAGAGTATGTAACATTCCAATCTATTTGTAAGTAAATACAAAAGAAAAATGATCCACTTTGGATCTATTAATTAACAAGTTCCTTTACACTATATCTTGTCCACCAGGAATGCTCACCGTCCTTCTGTATTTATTTTAATAGTGAATTATTAAAGTTTATCTGTCTCTCCTATCTTTACAGTTCAGGTTCATCATTTAAAACATTCTATTGACAGTAGTAGCCGGTCTCACACTGCTTTCTAGATACATGGGACTTAACTCTGGTCCAAGTCGGTTGCATTGTACTAACACACTGATAGTCTGTGCTGCACAAACTCCCAAACAGTAAGGGGAATGACAGTAATAGGCTCCTTCTATCTCTGGACTTCACATATAGCAGTATATAAGGACCTCAGAACATGATCACACTTGTGATGGTGCACTAGGATCCTGAAAGAATGAATATGATGTGTCCAGTGGTTGCTTATGATGCTTGCTATCTGTACCGTGTGCTGAGATGAGAATGTTTTTTTTCAGATGCTGTGTGTACAATGAAATGGCTCTGTATGATACAGAGTAGGGAGACAGATTGGTGTCTACTGCAAAACATTTTCAATCAAATAATAAACAATCAATAGGAAACTATGACTAATGATGCAGATTTTGCCTTCCTCACTCTCATGCCAAGTCACAGCTGGTCCTTTTATGGTAGTTAGTAACATAGTACCAATAGACCCCACTACAATAGCTTATGGTTAGTAATGACTACTGTGGGTAGTTTTAAAGGCTTGACAAGCTTTAGCCATCCTATTCACTCAATCAAAATGTTTGGTATATTCACAAGCCTATTGTTACGGTAGTTTTATTGATGGCGTCTGCTAGAAATTGGCAGTGCGCATGATTAGGGTCAATGGAATTAATATAAATTGATCTTTATACTTTACGTGGTTATGAACGCGAAATGCACGGTCAAGTCGTGACGTGTAAGCGTCGATATGGTCACGCTCGGTGACTAGGTTACCGTACCCTTTTTGTATTGACCGTCAAGTAGTGAAGACGGATATTTTCTTACTCTTCCAAGGTTGTGCATGATGCTACTGCACATATATATATTTTAGTCAAGTACGGACACGGGTCAGTCCATGGTAATTAATGAAGAGATAAATGATTAAGTAGTTGATTCAGTCTCGTCAAGACACATGCGTTCACTACCGGTTGTCTGAAACCCAGCAGCGCGAGTATATAGCCATGATGTTCTTTTGACACTTTGTTCAAGTACGACATGGACCCATAATAGGATGTTTGCAAAGTATTTAATTTATCACATATGCTTACTATGAACTACATTAACTAATATCGTCAAGTATGTTTGTCTTACGTAAATAAACTGTTTTTCCTCGTGGACTCAAATAGGATGGACTTATCAAATTAATCATTGAGATATTCACTTGTTGGTTACACCTACCACGCATTCGCATATCAGATAATTAAAGCACGATTGTTACTAATGAATGAGAACCAGAACACTCAAGTGATGGACATAGATTATAAACATTCTTTATTAAATCAATATTCAACGGCCTACAGCAACTTCCATGATATTCTGATCACAGACCATATGCTAAACGGATCGTCTGTATCAGAGAACTGGTAGGCCAGTTCGGGGATACGAAAATCTTCTCCTTCATCAGGTTAGATCTAGCGACAAATTTCTTCGCAACACGATTGTTTACGGTTACAATACGTTCACATGACTTTACGAGACACTGCACGTGACTAGAGGTCAAATATACGTCATCATCCTTTTCGATCGAGTCAATGACAACCGTTAGCAGCCTTACGAAAGTCAAACCTAATGTCCTTCTACAAGCATTGCTGCAAGAAGAATATCAAGCGGAAACCCCATCAAAACGATGAAGTTCAGCTCACTGTACCTAGTTGGCCGTTGACGTATACTGGTGTTAACTGAAGAAGATCACTGGGCGCAAAAAGATAAGTGAATATTGAAACCTTTTTCGGTTCATCAAAACTAGGTGTAGTCCACTTCATTTTATTCGGGAATGTTATCTGCAATTAATTGTTCTATGTTTCATTCGTCATTGATTGTCTATTTGTTATTTGTATAAGCGGGCGGTTGGATTCGGGAGTTTTTAGATCGACTAATACCTCTTTTCAGATGGTCAGTAGATCTAAAAACCGTTCTGATAGGGATTAGTTGGGTAACTGCATTTGCAAAGCATCTGTTGAGATTTGCCGACAGCATACTGCGTTTGCTCCTGAAGTTATTCGACCTTAGATGTTTTAGTTGTAAAGTAATGTTATATTTGTAGTAATTTCGCTGTATTGAGTTTCATTTTATTCATTTCGTAACTTGTTCGTAAACTATCCTGTTCATTCTCATCTGCCTATCATTTATTTTATAATTGTAAAATATTTGTCAGTTATGAGTCCTGTGACGTCATCATTTAACGTGTATGTGTAGTAACCTAGATTTAGTTTCTCTTCTTAGCATGTACTTCCGATTTTTGCTTGTTTCAATATAATCATTTTTTTTTTCGTTTGCATTTGTCAATTGTGATGTGCTAATGTCTTGTAACATTTTAGTTGATTAATTGTCTTGTATTTATTAACTTATAAATTGAGTATGTAATAATAATAGTGTAAATTAATTAGGTAATAATACAATATAAATATTTTAATTAATTTTCAAAAAAAAATGGACTTGTTGAATTAATTGCAACAATTTGCAGTATTAGTCCAATTTAAGATTGCTTATGCACTTTATGCATCATGACTAGGGCATGATAGCATTATATATGGATAAATACTTATAAAGTGAGGGTTTGCCTTGAATATAATAGGCATAGTGTATAATACTTGGTACATTTATCTATTAATAATACTACGTTGGCCACTGGGCACACATAGGTAATTGATGGTAATATATATTGTTGATTAATACAGATAGTTGATTAAATAAATAGATTATTAAATTACAAAATGCTTACGTTAGACCATTTTGTTAAAATCGGTAAAGATTTTGGAAAACGAGGAGAAGTTCTAGAAGCATATGCAGTGGCGGAATTTGCGAAATATAAGGAGGAGGAACTTGAGAGAAGAGCTGAATTGAAGCGCGAAGAAGAAGAACAGAAAGCCATAGCTAAACAGGAAGAACTTGAGAGAAAAGCTGAATTGAAGCGTCAAGAAGAAGAACTTGAGGCAAAAGAAGCAAGAAGGATAGCAGAACTTGAGGCAAAAGAAGCAAGAAGGATAGCAAAACAGGAAAGGGAAGAGAATGAAAAAGAGAACAGAATAAGAGAAATGGAGGAAAATAAAAGGAAGCAAGATGAAATTGTACGGCAACAAGAAATGGAATTACAACGTCTTAAGTTGGAAACAGCGAAATTACAGGCACAAACTGCTACTGTAAGATATAGTGATAATTCCCAAAATATGTCTGCACCTAACCAAACTAGAAGTAATTATCACTTCAAATTACCGACATTCAGATTAAATGTTGATGATTTATCGGCCTGGCTTTTACGTTTTGAGAAAATTTGTGAGGTTAATAAATTAGATAAAACTACATGGGTACTAAAACTTAGTGAATTTTTAGATGGTGCACCTGCAAGCGCAGTTCAGAATGTTGATCCAACAATAGCTGGAGATTATGATGCCATTAAGGCTTTATTACTACGTCGATTTCATTTGGACGAAGAGGGATGAAGGATTAAATTTAAAACTCTCCTGCCAGAATCAAATGAAGACTTTACAGGGTTCGTTGCGAATATACGCAATACATTCAACAGATGGGTCGAACTTTCTGGTGTGGAAAAATCTTATGACAAGTTGGTTGATTTAATCCGTAGGGATAAGGTCTTATCTTCTGTAAGTTCACCATTCTTTTCGTTCTTACAGGAACGTAAACCTTCGACTTTAGAAGAACTAGAAAAAATGGCGTTAAATTACTGCACTGCTCATCCCAATAGTAGCATATCCAATACACAAGTAAGGGAACCACTTCCAGTTGCCTCCAACATGGCATATCATGGTTTTGAAAGATCAAGAGCTCAGAGCCTTGACAGAAATTTTTCAAATAGAAGAAATAATTACTATGATTATCAAGGACTAAATAATTCTTACAATAATGGGAATTTTAACCGGGGTAGACCACAGTTTAGAAACCAGTCACCTCAATTTAGATATAACCATGGTTATCAAAACAAATCAAATTGGAATAAATCATTTAATGGTAATGCCAACCATAATAATAACAAGTGGCATAATAATGGTAATAACAATTACAGACCAAGAAATAAGAGTTTTAATGGCAGAGGTAATAATAATAATAATGATCATTCAGGTAGTCATAACAGACAACGTCCTACCTCCAGAAATCAAAATAAATTTGATCATACTGCAGGGGCAGCATTGACTAACAATGCAACCCCAATTGTTCATAATAGTGATATTCCAACGCATTCATCTTCGTCATGTTGTGTTATTGATAATAATGTGGCAAATGTTTGTCCACAATGCCATTCTATTTTTCAGAAGTCCAGCCAATTGCCTATGAGAATTACACAGACTATTCCTGCAATTAGTCTCACTGCAAATGATGGAACTGGGACACTGATTTTTAATAAAGGACTGTTCAATGGAAACATAATTTCAGTTTTAAGAGACTCCGGTTCAACCACGATCGGCATCCGGCAATCACTAGTACATCCTCGCTATGCTACTAATGAGTTTGTACGTTGCATAACTTTTGGTGGGACCATTGAATATTATCCCACAGCAATAATTGACATTAACACCCCATTTTTTTCAGGTCAAGTTAAAGTATGTTTACTTCAGAGTCCTATTGCTTATCTCACAATCGGACGTATCCACGGCAGTAAGGACTGCACACCTGAGGAAATCTCAGAATGGGAAAGTGTAAACTTGGCTACGGCCAATGCTGTAACAACACGAGCTCAGGCTCAGGAATTAATAAAAGAGAATACTCCAAGTATCAAAGTGGATGATTGTACTGACAATGAACCTAAATCAGTAATTGACAGAGACACGTTTGCTCTCAAACAAAGGGAAGATAATTCTTTAAAGAAATTTTTTACATTGGTAAACAAGTATGATGACATTGCTGTCAACAATAAGATTAAGCATTGGTTCACTATAAAAACGGTATCTTACTTAGAAATTGTATGGACCAGGATAAATTGAAACAACAGGTTATGGTACCATCTCCTTTACGAACATACATATTACGGCATGCACATGACTCCCAATGCGCGGGTCATATGGGCTACACTCGCACACGGTCTCGAGTGTTGTCATCTTTTTTCTGGCCGGGAATATCACGAGACGTATCATCGTATGTACGTTCCTGTGTAATTTGCCAGGAAGTCAAGTCTCATTATTGGTCCACTTCTACCAACTGCAAGAGGTCACAGATATATATTAACGTGTATCGACTTATGTACACGATGGCAAGAGGCCATACCTCTTAAAAATATAACCACATCGGACATAGCTGATGCTTTGTTCTTAATATTTTCTAGAATTGGGTTCCCAAGTAAACTACTTTCGGATCATGGGCCCCAATTTGTGTCCGACGCAATGAAAGAGGTTATGAGAATTCTTAAGATAGAGAGAAATTTCAGTAGTGTGTACCATCCCATGAGTAATGGCGCAGTTGAGAGACTCAACCGCACCATTAAACAATTATTGCATAAAGTTACAGTTGATAACCCTCAAGACTGGGACAGGGCTATCCCAGCAGTTTTGTTTGCGTACAGAGAGGTTCCGAATGAACAAACCGGTTTCTCTCCGTTTGAGTTAGTGTTTGGTGCTCCACCAAGAGGTCCCATGGGACTGATCAAAGACTTACTACTCGACTCTAAGATGACTCAGGAAACCCAGTCATCTTATGAATACGTTATTAATTTACGTAGACAAATCATAGATGCTTGTCAAAGAGCAACATCTTCCTCAGAAGCAGCAAAAGATAAATCTAGACAGTTCTAAAATAAAAATAGACGATTACGCCAGTTTTTTCCTGGTGACGAAGCTTTCGTTTTACTTCCAAAAAAGGACAATAGACTGTTAATCACTTGGAACGGTCCATATAAGGTTGTAGACAGAATTTCTGACGTCGACTACATACTGGACATTAAAGGTCAGAAAAAAATTTACCACATAAACATGCTGAAAGAGTTCTTCACTCGTCCTCAACATCTACAATCCATTTTTCAGGATTTAGACAATCAAGCTACTGGTTCTTGCCAATATTCTAATCTTTCGGTGATTCAGGAAGAGGAATCATCATTTCCTGAAATCCAAATGTCATTTCCCTATACCTGAATTACAATCTTCTGAATCATGGAGAGATGTCACTATTTCTTCGTCATTAACATCTCAAGAACATACTACAGTTTGTAAAATCTTAGAGACATATTCTGATGTCTTGACTGATATACCGGGTCGTACATCAGTCATTTCACATGACATTATACTGAAGGACGACACACCTATCAAACTCCGTCCTTATTCAGTTCCTATTCACTATCAAGATAAAACTTCACAGGAACTTAATCAGATGTTAGCATTACGAATAATAGAAAACAGTAACTCACCGTTTTCATCACCGTTAGTTATCGTTAGAAAAAAATACAATAATATACGTCTTTGCGTTGACTACAGAAAACTTAATGCACATACTGTCGCAGACAGTGAACCTCACCCTCTTATTGACGATCTATTTACTCGTCTTTTTACAGCAACATATTTTACAAAAATCGATTTAACCAAGGGATATTGGCAGATTCCCTTAACAGAACAAGCCAAATACTATACAGCATTCTCGACTCCACAAGGTCTTTACCAGTGGAATGTGATGCCTTTTGGGCTAATGAATGCTCCAGCCACGTTCATTCGCATGATGCGAAAAATTTTGGCGGATAGATCGGACATTATCACATATATTGATGATATTTGTCTATTTAGTCCTTCATTTGATGAACACATGTTAGGATTAACTTCAGTATTAGAGATTTTAAGATCTAACAACTTAACAGCTAGACCAAGTAAAATGCAAATAGCTATTCACGAGATAACTTTTCTGGGACATATTATAGGGTCTGGATGTATCAAAACCATTCCCCACAATGTATCAAAAATTTTGAAGTTAACAGTCCCACAAAATAAGAAACAAATTCGAAGTCTACTGGGTCTTGTCCAGTATTATAGCAGATTTGTTCCCAATTTGTCTATAATCACTGCTGTCTTGTCTTCACTATTGCAAAAAGACAAACCAAATAAAATTACGTGGACAACAGATTATGACAGAACATTTAATAACATTTTGACAATCTTCTCTAGGCCACCAATTTTACGGTTGCCAGATATTCACAAAACATTCTTTCTTCGAACAGATACCAGTAATTACGGTATCGGAGCTTGCCTACTGCAATATCACAACGATATTCTTCATCCAACTATGTATATTTCCAGAAAATTGAAATCGCCTGAAACGAAATACTCCACTGTCGACAGGGAGTTACTGGCCGTTGTTTGGGCAATCACAAGGTTAGAAAAATTCTTGTTGGGAGCGCCTTTTACCATTCAAACGGACCAGAAGGCGGTTGCTTCATTACGACGCTCAAACCACAAAAGCCCTAAACCTGCCAGATTTGCGATTCTTCTTCAGCCGTATGACTTTGTTATCGAAGCTATACCCGGAAAAGAAAACAGTCTTGAATACGATATGAATCCAAGCTGGACATATAACGTTTGGTTACAGAAATTGACTAACTCAAAACGATCAAGTTTATATATAATCAGGAACGAAGTTTAGTTGAACAGTATTAAATCTCTAATGACCTTTCCACGGATTCACAAGGGACATAACGACGGATGGATCATCACATCCGACATTAAATTTAATATTTATTAAATTAATGAAGAGTATAATAAAAATTGAAGTGTGATTAAAAATAATGAGAAAAAAATAAAAAGAGAAGAAAATATGTCAAAGAAAGAAATGATGAAAAAGAAAAAAATCACACAAGCAAATACTCTAAATATTTTATGTATAAAATAGATAGCTTTAGTTAAGATGTTCACATGAAATTTATTATTATGTTATTTTCTTTAATTATATCATTAAGTTAATTATGTTGTAATTACACGACACTAATAATTCATTGTAAACACACATAACTAAACTAATTTATATTTTATTTTTATTTTCTCTTTCTTTACTTTATTTGTCCTTACTTCTCATGTCTTTATTATGACATTATCTATTAGGTTCTTTAATTAGATGTTAATTATTTAATACATTACATACTTACTATCACAAATTAGTTTAATTTTAATTAGTTAGAATAATTTTCTCTACTTAACACTTCATTACTCACTCACAACAGTCTTCAATAGTTCAATAGCTAATTATTAGCGACAGTTGACATACCTTTGTTTAATAATGTTATATGACTTATGTATTATCGACATGACCACGACACTGTTCCAGACAAGAACATCGTAGGCCATATGTCGGGTTTTATTAAATTTTTCATATAATTGAGTAAGGTAGTAAAAAAATCTATCTAATAGATTTTTTTTCCCCACGGCGGGCAGGGAATATTGTTACAGTAGTTTTATTGATGGCGTCTGCTAGAAATTGGCAGTGCGCATGATTAGGGTCAATGGAATTAATATAAATTGATCTTTATACTTTACGTGGTTATGAACGCGAAATGCACGGTCAAGTCGTGACGTGTAAGCGTCGATATGGTCACGCTCGGTGACTAGGTTACCGTACCCTTTTTGTATTGACCGTCAAGTAGTGAAGACGGATATTTTCTTACTCTTCCAAGGTTGTGCATGATGCTACTGCACATATATATATATATTAGTCAAGTACGGACACGGGTCAGTCCATGGTAATTAATGAAGAGATAAATGATTAAGTAGTTGATTCAGTCTCGTCAAGACACATGCGCTCACTACCGGTTGTCTGAAACCCAGCAGCGCAAGTATATAGCCATGATGTTCTTTTGACAGCTTGTTCAAGTACGGCATGGACCCATAATAGGATGTTTGCAAGTATTTAATTTATCACATATGCTTACTATGAACTACATTAACTAATATCGTCAAGTATGTTTGTCTTACGTAAATAAACTGTTTTTCCTCGTGGACTCAAAAAAGATGGACTTATCAAATTAATCATTGAGATATTCACTTGTTGGCTACACTTACCACCCATTCGCATATCAGATAATTAAAGCACGATTATTACTAATGAATGAGAACCAGAACACTCATGTCATGGACAGAGATTATGAACATTCTTTATTAAATCAATATTCAAATGGGTTCATTGTGTGTAACCTTGCAATTTATTAAGGCATATATCTCTTAAATGGCCTAGGTTATCACTGTCTGGTCAATATCCTTCGAAATTCCCTGTGAGAAGCTTCAAATCCATTCCTTGATATTGGCTGTCCATGTGGGCATACAGTCTAAATAAATTTATCTAGATTAATACTAGGCCTACCATCTAAAGTGGCCCCCCTATAAACTAACCGATATTACAGTAGGTACATCCTACTTACCAATTTCCTTTTAGATTTCCATATGAACATTCCCACCATCGAACTCAGGTATTATTATTGTAAAACAACACTGCCTGAAGTCGTCCTTTAAGAATTTCCATTCGTCCCCATGCACAAATTGCTTCGCCATTATGAAAATATTTCCTTTCCGCTCCTCCCCTGCGAGGTATAGACTGCGCATGCGTATGCTAGAAGTACATGTCACGATTAACCCTTTGACGAACAGTGTGTTTACATAATAAAATATAGCTAAGCGTATTTTTCTTTATGCTGCATAGGCCCCATTTTTTTTAACACTGTACTATGTGCAGTCTATTTATTGGGAACATACGCTGAAGTTACGACTGTTCATTCTTTCCTGACTTAAAAAGTCCGCTCCAACATTTTCCTTACCAGAAATGTACTGTACTGTAAATGAGTAAGGTGCCAGTAATAAACTCCACCTTAACAATCTGGAATTTAGCTTTTTGGACACTGTCTAAAACGATAAAGGATGGTGATCACTTTGAACCATGAAATGTTTCCCGTAATCTATACATAACCTAGGTTCACTACTAGGTTTCCTTAATAGCACCACCCTTGAGCTATAGGGAGATTCAGACTTTGAAATAATTTCTTTTAAGAGATAGTCAATTGCATCCTTGAGTGCCCGTGCTTGCTATTGTTCAGTCCATGTCCGCAACAATGCTTCCAGTGGACTGTGTATGGGGACGACCAAACAACAATGTTGCCGGACCCACACCTATTGCTATTGTAAGGGGCAGTATACCGAATTGGGGTCTGTATCCATCAGTTGTTTGGTACAGCCCTGGTTCCTACATCCTATGGTTCGGGTTTGTTTCCGCAGCCTTTTTAATACTGGTTGCTGACTAACCAAATTTTTCAGATGATCCAGGCAATGGTGTTTCGAACAATATCTAGTCGGGGTGAGATGTCTTTCGTCCCCTCTCTGTACAATACGGAGAGTTGCCATGGTTACTGGTGTAACAGTAGACTTGCTGTGATTTTGTTTTCTTTTTATCACTGCATCTACCTGTTGTTTTCTCTTGTGTGTTTTCTTGGTGGGCCTACTTTCCACAACAATGCTTCCCTAGGTCCTGTAACTAGTCTACGCTTCTGAATGAGGCTACCTGGTTACATTCTGAACATGATTTCATATACCAACTTATGTCTTCAATTATTCCTGGCCAGTAATATCGCAATGCTATATTTTGACCAGTGGCCCCGTTTCCTCTGTGACCACTGCCTGATGTAGCATGCTCTTGCTCCATAATATGCTCCCTGTAGAATTTTGGCTTTTCCAGCCTTCCATGCCTTTTAGGTCCTTTTCCAGCTTGTCTGTAGAGTAGGCCATTTTCCATATAGTAGTCTCCTTTCTCGGAAGGGTTATTGGCCTTTGGCAATTTGCCAAAACAAGGCTTCAATGTGCTGTCTGCTGCTTGAGCCTTTTTCATCTTTATACTATAAATGTTTATTGGATCTGCCTCCTCCTTTTTGGTGCTCGACCTGGTATGGTTTGCTGCCATGACAACAGGTTTTATTGGGTCACCCAAAAAGACATATTTACATCCTATTACCAGCGGGTATATAGGATCATCACTCACTGCTGCTCTGATCACTTCTTCCACATAGCGAGTTCTCACGTTGATCCTTGCTATGGGAAGTGTCATGGTGACGGTTCCCTGCATTGCCCCTTGTATGTCCACTGTTTCTGTGGTAAGTTGATCAGGGTGCACTAGGGTTGCACTTACGACTGAGTCGAATTCCAATCCTGAATCATATAAGCACTGAATTTTAGTGCCATTACATGTCACATCCTCACAGACAGGGAGATGATGGAGGTCATTCTGACTAACTGCCAGTTCCTTCCTTCCCTTGTTCCCTGTTGTAAGACACGCAGCGTTATAAGGAGGGTTGTTCCTTCTGCAGTCTGCAGTATTGTGGTTACTCATTTGGCAAGATTTACACCACTTTCCTTCCTTTCTTGAAGGTTTATTATCTGATCCTGGAGGGTCCTTGTCTTTAGTTTTATATCTGGTTTTGTACTTTGTTGTATTGTCCTTTTGTTCAAACTTATTTGAGTTTTGGTTTGCTTTAAAGCTTTCTCCTTGTTTCCTCTTATTCACTTGAGACATGGGATGAGCCAGTTTATGGCTCTCTGAATAGATTATTATTTCCTAAAGACTCTCTCCTGTGCTCTATTAGGAAGGTCTTGGTCTCAGGAGACATGGACTTCAGTAGTTGTTCTATTAAGATCATCTCCTTGATCCCTTCAAAATGCGGAGTAAAAATTAGTAATTGACCCCACATCAGCAAATGCGGCAAACTGCTGATATGTTTCTCCTGTTAGAAGTTTAGCATTTCTAAATTTTCTACGGTAAGACTCTGCATTCTGTTAATACCTCAGCAGTAGGGCTTGCTTTAAGGCTTCATAATTGTTCTGATCTTCTCTGGGAAGTTTCAAGTACACATTATAAACCACTCCTTTCAATCCTTGTGACAACTTCAGGTTCCACTTCTCTCTTTCTAAACCATATGAGGTAGCCACCCGCTCATACCTGTCAAGGAAGTCTTCTATTCCGTCGTCCTTTTCAATAAAAGGATCCAAATGAAAGTTCATGGCTCCCGTAGAAGTACTTTGGTTGTAGTTACTTTCAGACTGAGGCGAGCTACCACCACGATTGCTAGCAGTTCCCTGGAGTTCAAGCTCCCTTAAACTCAAGACATGAACTCTTTGCAACCTTCTTTCTTCAGCTTCTCTTTCAACTTCTAATTTCTTAGCTTGAGCCTCCGCCTCCATTCTTTTGGTCTCTCTTCCAGCTTCAGCTTCCATTCTTTTAGTCACTCTATCTAAATATTTATCCACTTCAGTTATGATATGTCGGATTAGTGCCTTTCCTGTCAAACACAAGTCTTTTCCTTCCTGCATAATCGCAGCTCTAAACTTCATCAATTCAGCCATGATGTATTACCAATAAGAGGGTGTCTAGTTCTACCAACTGTATTAACCAATTAAATTACTTAATTAATTAACCACAATACAATCCAAGTAACCGATGTGAGCCTCTACTGTCTTTCTAGTACTCAATGGTACTTCCTAATGAAAATTTAATTTAGAATTCAACTTTAAAAAAAAATTACTTTACGCACTAATAGTGGCTCTAGACAGACAAATATAGATAGTGTAGATAGGATATGTCTCTGGGTACACAGGAATATCCCGGACCGGCTCCCAGTGTGGCGAGAGGTTTATATAGATGTAGTAATAGTATTGACAGAAGTAGGGTTTTCTCCTGAACAATAGTGAAGTCCCAGTGTCTAGAGTTCACTGGTCTCGCTCTCACAAGAATATCAATGCTGTGAATAATCTGTGGCAAGGATTAGGTATAGACAAGAAAATTATACTGGTGCCCTCTCACTTTTTTATCTCCTATGATGTACTTATTTAAATATGAAAATAGAACATGTACCTACTTTGAATAAAAATAATTAATGACTTAAGTGGATTACAATTCAATTAATTTATTATCTACACTATGTACTATTGTGATGATGGGTGAATGCTGAGGCAATGGTGATTATGGTAGAGTATGTACATTCCAATCTATTTGTAAGTAAATACAAAAGAAAAACTATCCACTTTGGATCTATTAATTAACAAGTTCCTTTACACTATATCTTGTCCACCAGGAATATTCACAGTCCTTCTGTATTTATTTTAATAGAGAATAAATAAAGTTTATATGTCTCTCCTATCTTTAAAGCGCAAGTTCATTTAAAACATTCTATTGACAGTAGTAGCCGGTCTCACACTGGTTTCTAGATACATGGGATTTAACTCTGGTCCAAGTCAGTAACTCTGGTACAAGTCGGTTGCACTGTACTAACACACTGATAGTCTGTGCTGCACAAACTCCCAAACAGTAAGGGGAATGACAGTAATAGGCTCCTTCTATCTCTGGGCTTCACATATAGCAGGATATAAGGACCTCAGAACATGATCACAATTGTGATGGTGCACTAGGATCCCTCTAGGAATCTTTCTCCAACACAGAATTAAACTTTTAGTGAAGATGGCTGCCCTGCATACAGTCAAAAACGGCTTGGCAATGACAGTGCTCTACTCTGCTTCTTCTGGCTGGGCTTAACAAGGTTGTGTGTGATAACTGAATTTTGAAACTGCCACCCTTATATACTAATGGAGCGTACGTCTGAGGGAGTCATTTCTGATTGGCCAAAATAAATTCTAGAAAATGCCTTCTATGGGCTCAGTGTGTAACCTTGCAGTTTTTTAAGGCCTGTATCTCTTAAATGGCCTAGGTTATCACTGTCTGGTCAATATCCTTTGAAATCCCATGTGAAAAGCTTCAAATTCATTCCTTGATATTGGCTTTCCATGTGGGCATGGAGTCTAAATAAATTTTAAAAGATAAATACTAGGCCTACCTTCGAAAGTGGCCATCTCATAAACTAACCTATATTACTGTCGGTACATCCTACTTACCAATTTCCTTTTAGATTTCCATGTATGAACATTCTCACCATAGAACTCAGTCATTATTATTGTAAAACAACACTGTCAACAGTCGACCTTTAAGAAATTCCATCCGTCCCAATGCACAAATTGCTTAGCCATTATGAAAATATTGCCTTTTCGCTCCTTCACCTAAAGGTATAGACTGCGCATGCGTCAGCTAGTACTGTCGCAATTAACCCTTTGGCGAAGGCAGTGTGTTTACATACTAAAATCTAACTAAGCGTATTTTTCATTATGCTACATTTACCAAGCTAAACTTTCTTACTCGACTGTCTGTCTGTCTACTGTACTTCACTACAACTAAAAAGGTTCATACCTTTCAACGTACCCGGTCTTACGAACACGACACAATCCTTCCTTATGAAATGTACACTGACATCTTGTCATCTCACAGAAATATTACACTGTCATTCGACCAGAGTGGCATGGAGTGTAAAGTTTGTGATTGTAGTGTATCTTTTGCAAACAGCAGGTAAACCCAGATACCTTGGGCTAAATCATTCGATGCGCGAAGTCTCTTCGGACAAATGCTCACCCCGTCAAGACTAAGAACCAACTGATTTTATCTAAAACCACGATTTACTACTACAACTATTTTCGAACAATCCAGAACAGAACCTTCACTAACAAACTCACCCAAACGCCAAATCCACGTGAAACTCAATTCGTTCACCCTGCTTCCACAGACAAACAAGATACAAACTCTGCCACTTAAACAAGGGAAGTAAGACTCATCTTAACCCCCATCTATAGTTATATTTATTACTTCCCTTAGATCATTATTGCAATAGGACTCCATCATTTCTCGTTTGCCCTCAAGGGTCTTCCCGGGTACATGGGCAAACTGCGCTAAGCAAGAAAAAAAGGATCAAAACCTTCCATTTGTCTTGTGTTAAACATCCTCGGTATTTCGTGGACGTACACAGTCACAAATATTGAAGTGTTGTCACGTACTGTCCTTCAAACCATATATACGCTGCTTATACAGAGCGCACTACGCTGCTTTGGCCACGTCCATCGCACGGAAGATCGTTGTATCCCGAAAGATAATTTCTAGAAACAACTAGCAAATGGCAAAAGAACAATTGAATAACCGCAGCTGAGGTTCACAGATGTATGCAAGAGAGGCAGGAGGGCAGTGGACATAAACCCACCTAAGAGCAGAGGCAGAGGCATTAAAAACTGCATCAGAAATTCTAATGACAGAAGAAAGCTCAGTAGACTAAGAACAGTAAGTACAGGACAGAGGGTATTTTTTTGGGTGTGTTTTGTATAAACATTTATAACACGTAAGGAAGGGAAACCCGAGGCCTGTAAACAGTGTACATATTAGACAAACATCTATCATATACTAGACACGGTATTAAGGTCTTTGTCTTGTGTGGACTGACCTATACTGTATAATAGGGGAACAACAGAAGTGATTGCGTCATTAATAGGCTGGGCTGTCCATGGTAAATTTCCGGTGTTATGTCTTGCGGTTTGCACTAGTGACCCGTCATCGAAGCATCATTTTTGGTGATGCCTAGATGGCAGGGAGGATAGTATTATTCCCTTGCGTAGCTAGGCGGGGTTGTCGCACGGAAGGTCCTGGGTTCGAGTCCTGGGTAAGTACTCACGTCTGTTGTTTTTCTGTTGTCTAGTGTTCTACTTCTTTATTTCTAACGAGTGCCTGAAAACATACCTTTATGTTTGTCTAATGTTTATTTACTGTTCAAATCAGACCATCACCTGTGAGGACATTTTAAAGACTCTATCTAAATTCACCCCACCTCTTATTTATTTTACACCTGTTAACGATAATTGATTAGTAAGTGAACAGCCCCCGAATGACTCAGTCGTTTTAAATATTTATAACAGAGCTATTTAAGTAATATCTTGCTCAGTTAAATCGGTTGGGGGCTCATCAGAACGAACTAAAATCCGAACTCATAGAAGGTCACGAAAGATAAAAGTTGACATGACCTTGACCCTATCAGCCGTTAGTACTTGATTTCTTTATATTTCTGTGAGGCTCTCTAGAATTGAAGCACTATTTTTCAATTGACATCTCTGCCTAGAGTAATCTTGAACGAAAGGTGGACACATGTGAAGACCCTAAGTAGAAACTCTGAACTGTTGCCACTGTTGGACAATCAATGCAGAGCGAGGGGAGTAAATCCCGTGACACACAGCTCGGGATATTATGAAAAATAACGAAATACTCGCGGGAGGGAAGCGAGATATGGTTTCTTAGAAGAGCAGTAAAAATTCATTGACAGCCTAGATAACAAACGAAGGAAGTTTGAGCGGTGTGCATGAATGTTGAATTGAAGGACCCCCTTACCAGAAAAGCTTTTGCGGCTGACATAAAAAAACGATATCAATTTGCCAAAAGTCAGGAAAAGACATTGACTGATGATATAGAAAAGAAATTCAACACCATTTCAACAATATATAAGGAAAGCAGCAAATCATGCTTGGGATTCCAGGACAGGAAGAAGCAAGACTGGATAACACCAGAAACATTAAATACCATAACACTGAGAAAGGAGATGAAAAGAAAGAAAACAGAAGCGAAGTCCCCTAGGTTAAAGCAACTATAGAGCGAACAGTACAGTCAGCTGGACAAGGAAGTTAAATGCCAAACCCGAGCCAACAAAAGGAATTTCCTAGAGGATCTTGCAAGACAGGCAGAAGAGGCAGCACTGAGAAATGAACAAAGCACAGTATACAAAATAACTAAAGGTGCAAACAATATTACATTAGTAAGAGATAAGCAAGGAAACCTCATCACGACAGCAGAGGGACAGGAAACAAGATGGGCAGAGCACTGCAGAGAAACTCTGAACAAGGAACCACCAGAGACACAATTGAATGTTCCTGAGGCTGAAAACGATTTAGATGTAAATACAGACATTCCACGAAAAGAAGAAATCATCACAGCAATCAAAGGGTTAAAGAACGGAAAAGCTCCTGGCCATGATAACTTAAATGCAGAGCTATTTAAGACAGACTCTGAGCTAGGAGCAGAACTATTAGAACCACTATTTGCACAAGTCTGGAAAACGGGGACAACACCATCAGAGTGGAACAAAGGAATAATTGTCAAATTGCCCAAGAAGGGAGATCTTGCAGACTGCAATAATTGGAGAGGAATCACTCTTCTCTCAGTTCCCAGCAAAATACTAGGCAGGATAATTATACAGAGAATTTCAAAAGCAGTAGACCACAAGCTGAGGAAGGAACAAGCAGGATTTAGAAAGAACAGAAGATGTGTAGATCATATATTCACTCTCAGGAACATTATAGAGCAGTGCTCAGATAGGCAAAGACAGCTGTGCATTATTTTCGTTGATTTTGAAAAGGCATTTGACAGCATACATAGGGACAGTTTATGGAAAATACTGAGAGCTTACGGAATTCCAAGCTGCATAGTGTCAATCATAAATAGCCTTTATGCCAACTTTACGTGTAGTGTTGGGCAGAGCAACCTAACCTTTGAGGTGAAGACAGGAGTACGACAGGGATGCCCCTTATCAACCACTCTATTTTTAACTGTCATAGACTGGGTGATGCGCCAGACAACAGAGGGCAGTCCAAGAGGAATAAGATGGACTACATTTTCTACATTGGAAGAACTGGAATATGCAGATGACATTGCACTACTAGCACATTCACATCAACACATCCAGGAAAAAACGGATAGACTAAACAAGTTTAGCCAGCAGGTGGGCTTGAACATCAATTTAAAGAAGTCAGAGGTCATGACGCTTAATGTGAGCAACCCTGAACCCATATCAGTAAGGAATCAGCAACTGGTACAGACAGACACATTCACATACCTAGGATGCATAGTAACACCAGATGGCGGGGCAGGCAAAGACATCAACATCAGAATGAATAAGGCAAGAACAGCCTTCTTTAGCCTAAACAACATCTGGAAGTCTTCTCAATACAGCACAAGCACAAAATTAAGATTATATCAGAGCTGTGTGCTTTCTGTGCTTCTCTATGGTGCGGAATGCTGGAGAGTTACAGAGAAGGAAATGTCGAAATTGTCCTCTTTTCACACAACATGCCTAGGAAAATTCACCGAATCTTTTGGCCGAATACCATCACCAACCAAGATCTGCTTACTCGGAGCAAGCAAGAGGACATGCACACCATCATAACTGGCAGACGCTGGAGCTGGGCTGGCCATGTCCTCAGAAGAGACCCCGATGCCATCACAAGAACAGCTATGCTTTGGACCCCTGAAGGAAAACGAAAGAGAGGCCGACCTAAAACAACCTGGCGGAGGACTGTGGAGGCTGAGATGCAAAGAATGAACCAGAGTTGGGGCACTGTACAAAGGATGGCCACCGACCGAGCAAAGTGGAATCAATTTGTTGTTGCCCTACAAGACGCCACTAGGCGTGATGGCCACTGACTGCTTTGACGGTCGGCGGCTAAGGATCACAGAAGAAGAAGAAGCATGAATGTTGTTACTTTATGGCGAAATGTGGAATAATTGAGGGATGCAGCGTGCGTGATGGAAACAGAAGAAAGCGAGTATAGCATTTGTAGTGGTGTTTATGGTATTGTATGATGGTGATATTACTAAATGTAATTGTATGAGGCCAGCTGTGAAGGCTCCTGAGATAAAATGTAGTTGAGAATAGTCAGAAGGCCTTTCTTGCTACCACTACGACCTCACACTTAATTTTTTTTAATGAATGTGGCTACGTAAAGTGTCTAGGGTTATGATATGTAGTGTGGTGTAATAGGTTATAGATATACCCACAGATATTTAACAAGACTAATAATATTAATAAATGTTAAAATACACTGAACTAACTCACGTGTGTAAAATTTTTTGATAGAATTATATTACATTTATTTTGTTCTGGATCAATTTTTTAGGTTGACCAGAACTTAAAAGGATTTAGAGATTATGAAAGAAATGCATGGAATATTATATCATAAATGCAATAGTGTACATATATATGTACTATACTAGTTAGTTTTATTAAAATGTTCTAGTAGTCATCTACTTGGGAGGATAGTTAATGTTTGTGCTGTTGGGGTGGCCTCATCACACCTGTCTATATTGACTACACAGTGTCCAGAAAATGGTGGGATTGACAACAGAAACTCACAGCTCTGCAATCAAAGTATGGGCCATGTGTCAAAATCTATTCTCTACCCACGTCTGGACACAACACTGACACAACAACCACATCATACAGACAGGTCAGATCTCTCTGACCAAACAGCACATTTACCATGGTGGTTTTACATCAGATAGATCCTCCCAGACTATAGATTCTGAAAAATATTTATTAGTTTTCTGCCCTAAAAGAGGATAGGTAATATGTTGCATTATTCTCAACACTTGATCTATCTTGCCTAACCCTTGCTGGAGTTTATGTATATTGTTGGTCCCTAGACCCTGACTAGGGCGGGGGGTCTAGAGCAAATCCCTACTTGTTTGTAAGGCTAGATTTCGATATGGCAGTATCAAATCACTCAAACATGAAACAATATTCAAAATATATAAGGAAATAATTTCAATCTTACCAGATTATGAATAAATAACACATAATTGCTAGCAAAACTCAGCTGAGCTGCTGGCTATAGTATGGCGTCCCTAAACTTCTTTCACTTTCTTTCATATGGAAATCACCACACTTTAAAATCTGTGTCTATCACTGAACAACTATTGAAGAATGGCCCCAATTGCGCTCTGAGCGCTAATAATATGATTGTCTGTGGCCAATCACTGCCTAGGTTTATTTTAAATTCAAATTTCCTACCCTAAAGTCATTTCAGTCATGCTTCAGTCAAGTATGGATGGTTATCTGTTAGTCTGTCCGTCTCTACTTGTGTTTCTACAAAAATGTACTTGATTTTAGAACCAACCTTTCTCTCCCCTCCAAAATTTTGTCGTTAAAAGTTATTTTTAGACACAGCCACCACAATATCCCGTCTCTTCCATACTAAGTAGATTTGAACACCTGCGTCTCGAGGTCGTGTTTTTTTGTGCAAATAGCGACACTTTTAGATTCAATACAGTCTGTCGATGATGTGAACAACACTGTCTTTTGTCATTATCTTCAATATTATCTATCCGTCTGTAAAATTAAGAACATATTTGTTCACTGCTCAGAATGTGCCATCCGGCCAGCTAATTTTTATATTCCTAACATTAATATTAAGAAAAAAGTACTTTTTAAATTTTGTAATATTCCAAACATCTGCGTTTTAGCCGCTGAATTCAAATCAAAGGCTTGGTATCGCAAAAGCGACCAATAAATGACTGTGGCGTAACATATCCAAGGTCCCTTCTGTCGAGTTCCTTACTTTGTGTCAACTTGGGAAACGTGACTTTTCTCCGTTTCCCCCCCAATTGCGTCTCCTTAGCCTTTCTAGTCTCACGCAATCTTTCCAGTCATATTTTTTCCTTTTTATCCGCCGTTCCCCTCCTGTCTAGCGAGTCAATTTTTATGGAGGGTGATGACCCGCGGTCTGGGCGATCATGTACATCAGCAGCCTACGCATTATGTTTTTATCCTTAAATGTTATCTTTGGAGGTATTTTACCGTTGTATCTCTGTCAATTTCACTACAGCATTCGTAGAAACGCTTAAAAATAAGAAAAACAATCAGTAAATAGATCAGATTATACACTAAGACACCCTAATATAACCAACATATCCATGCACATGGTTAATGGTTGAAAGTAACGCGTTGCGTGCAAGCGTACCAACAACTTAATTATAACAAAAATAAATACAACTCACTTCAAAATATTCACAATCTATCTTGGACACCACAACGTGCAGCTATCACTAAAAATCGGTTATTACCAATCTGTATATCGCGTTGTGTTACAAAACATTCCATATTGATTCACAAAATCCCGTGATGACTATCACTATTTTAATTGGTGGATCGGAAGAAGGAATGAAAGTGAAAATATCTTCGGATAATACTTGATATTGATCCTTGTGGAGAAAGAATAATTAAAAGCCAACAAACGTTTAAATCAAACTTATTTTTTCTGGAAAATATGTTCTCATATAAGAGATAAGTGTAAGATATTTTGTAGGATGATAAAGTAGCTTAAATGACGTCAATGTATGACCTCAGATCAATGTTTGCCAAAAATGTAGATGGACTAAAAATGTACTAAGGTGACTGTGACATATTATGAAAATAAATTTCATATTATGTATTTTTTTATCTACACTTTTCTCTTGATTAGTTTTCACCTACGCCTGTTGATTAACATCTTCTCCTATTACTCAGAAATATGTCTATCTTTCTCATTTTGCACGCAGACTTCATTGCTATTCGCTATCCCTTTGATATGTGTTTACGAGCAGACTTAATTAGCTAACGTGAGCCGGTTTCATTTAATTTTGAACGCCATCGATCGAGAATTGTTGTAATATGTCGCAACAGAGGAAGGTGGCGTTAAGTTTAAACGTATTTTTCGATATACAGCGATCAGGAGCAGATAATTTTGGAACTAAAGGGAGAAAATTTCTATTATCTTTCCCTGAGTCCATTCGTTTGATAGGTAATTAAACACGGCGAATCGCAAGATCTAAGGACACTGCTCGCTAGAAAATGGCCAGACGAACGGAGATGTGTAAAATTTGCACTGATTAGCAAATTACGTTATGTGGTCTAAGCGAGAAAGCATGAGTCTGGTTTTTCGGCTTTAGTGTGGATAAGATCTTTGATTTGCAGAGTGAACGAAGAATTCTCCGTAGGTGTTAACATCTGGCAGAGAATCTGTTTCGGTCTATAGTGTATCTTTCCCTTTGATTTCAGATATATATATATATATATATATATATATATATATATATATATATATATATATATATATATATATATATATATATATATATATATATATATATATATATATATATATTATATATATATATATATATATATATATATATATATATATATATATATATATATATCAGAGAATTTTAACTAAAATTTACTCAGTACTCCTCAGCTTTTAAAGACATCTAGCGGCGATTTCTAGAAATCCTTTGTATTATGTGACGTTTCTTAGTTGCTGGTTGGAGATAGTCTAGAAGAAGTTGTGTGAAGGTAAATACTATACTTGTAGTTTTTGAGTGATTTAACTAGTTAAATCGTCAATTATATTTCTCTAAGATTTGTACAGAGTGATTTACTAGATAGGTCCGACATTTATTATATCTTTAAGTTTTACTGTGTTACAGTGGATAGAGTAATAATTTCTAGCTAAACGAATATAAATTTTAATTAACTGTATAACCAGTTAGATAATATTTTAACCAACTAATTGATTCAATGAGTATTGACGAAATATGATTTTTTTTTTGATTGATTCTTTTTTTTAAATGACTAGAATTTATTTCACGGGAGTTTAAACAATAAGACAAGCTCTAAGCTTGTAGTTATATTTAAAGTTATATAACCGAAGTGAATATATTACATTTTACGCGGGGTAAGGATAGGATTGTGTATAATATATTATGTTAAGTAATTGTACTTTTCTCTTTATACAGTATTTGGGTCAAACCATAAACCTTACCAGCGGCTTTCATGTAAATCTGGGAATAATCATACTAAAGAACATGTTAAACTTAGATCTGGGTCTTCAAGGTAAATCTGGTCTGAGGTTGTGTTTACACCCAGAGAGAGACCGAATACCAACCCAAAGAACATTTAAAGTGACTTTGTAACTGAGCATATAGTTCCAGAGTTCTTTTGCAACATCTAATGTACAGTCGACCCGTTGCGGCGACATAAATAACCTTAACATTTCAGACGTTTGATCATTTGTGGTGTGACCAAGAATTTTTATACTGAGAGAAGTTGCCGACCTGACATTTCCTAAGTACTGAAAACCTCAAGATTCTGACACTGTGAGCACTGTTACATCTATTACCTGAACTGATTTGAAGTGACATAAACAGTAATCCAAAAAATATAGTCGTAAAGAGAACGCTCCCCGAATGAATTGGAATTAACCGGTCTCTGTAGAGCTGGGGTGCTCTTTGCCAAAAGAACACTGGAGTTGCTGTGGGTGTGTGTGTCCTAAAGTTTGCGCCAGAAGGTGAAAATCAAGTTTGTAGGTAAGAACGAATGTCAGAGGCAACTGTTGTATGGATAGAAAGAAAGCAGGAATGAGTGGTTCTTTGATCGTATAAAATTCATGTACCCACTTTGTACTTCTTTTTTAATGCAAAGTTTGTTTGCTAATACTGTTTCCCTTTCAGAATAGATTAACGTATAAACTCTGTTCTGTACTGTAGAGGGAAATCCTAGACCATAGCTTATAAATCTTTGACTCTTTGGGGGTTAAAACCTTTTCTCCTAACGGGATCTTGTCTCAAGAGAGAGAGGGAGGATTACACCTATGAGTCTAACTCTTTATTAATTCATTAACCGATGTTTATTTGTATGTGTTTGATATTCAAAATACTGCTGTTGTGAAGTTTTCTTATGATAAATAAAATTTACATAAACTTTATTTACGTGTGTTGGTCAGCTCGTTCCAAAAGATCCCTATTCCATAGATATAGCGTTCACGTCTGTGCGTCTAAATGTCGTCACTTATGTGTGAGCGTATGTGAGTGGTTTATATATATATATATATATATATATATATATATATATATATATATATATATATATATATATATATATATATATATATATTCTAGTACACTGTCTGACTAAACAAGTTCTGTTGTAGAGATAGGCTGAAGGAGAGAAAGCTTCTCGAGTTCAGGGACAGACTCTACTTATTTTCCACCATTTCAATCGTGTAAGATCTATTATATTCTCTCTTACTGAGTCACCAACTGTTCTAGTCTATTCAGAAGGGACCAATCTATGTCTTAATTCCCCTATCAAAAATCTACGACAGTGACCAATAGAAACATACAATATACTGTAAATATACATACATTTCTTTACGTATGGCCATTTAAATGTTAGGGGAGGTAACATATTCGTTTATTCTTTAATTTTTAATTCAAGGGAAGTAATTTAACTATTACATAAATGCTAAACAAATATAAGATTCTTGCTCAGTTTTAATTGCATCTGGTTAAACGCAAAATTATATAAAATCAACAATATTTTGTTATGCCCACTTTAAGAAAAAACTGTTACATTTTTTTAGTAAATGTTGTTATTTGCTGTTATTTATAAATATTAAACAATATTTTACTTGATGCACAAGACGATGAAGTAAAAACATATTTGCTCTGCTACTTTCAATAATAATTTAAATTGATGTCCATTTTTTATGGTGTAAATTTATCGCTCAGCGCTGAAACGCGTTTTTCATCAATCCTTTGAGTATACTCTATTATAAAACATTCCAGAATAACGTGTCTACGGCCAGCGCTGTTGTTTGTACGCACGGACAATAATTATACCGAGGAATAGAAACAGCTACTGAGGAATAGAAACAGCTGTTACAGATAAACACAACTTCCAAGAAGTTTCTGTTTGGATGTATAACGACCTTTTACGCAATGTTCATAATTTAATGGTATTTCTTCCACATACAAAGAGATGTTTAATCCGCTAACTACTAACTTCGCTGCTTCCAAGATGTTGTACTATTCAAACATGGATAAACTGAATCTCGACTTTCGTGATCTAGAATGTGGGCTACATTGTAAAACCCGGACACCCTTAGATTAGTTATTGTTTTCTACTTACATCTTAGTAAGATCTGTTGGAACTGGTGTGAATAGTCTACCTGGCTGTACAAACTCCATGCTTGAAAGTGATCGTTAGTTTAATAAACCGACTGGACAATTAATAGCATAGACACACGTAGTAAGAGTGACGTCATATAAGACAGTACTTACATATACGAACATGCTTACCTGTATGATTTGAACCTGAGACTTTGACAACAGATTTAGAGAGAAGAAAACAACTTTTACAAATATAATGTAACAGAAAGATCATCGGAGTAACGAACCTGAATAGTTATAACAAGTCAACAGATTAAAGACTCAATGATAGACGCGCTATTCTCATAATAACAAAATGACTTAGGCAGACATAGCCTCATACGGATATCACATTAGTTCCCAAGATTGTCCCACAATGCCCAGTACCAGACAAAATAAGACCTGATAGAGAGAAAAGAAATACATTGGCAACATAAAAGAATTGACGCTTCTAACTGTCGAGGAACTAAACAAGCTAACAAGTAATAGATAAAACTGGCGGGTACTAGCACAGCACTTATCGTCTGTGGTGAATCGATGGCCACGTGTTCTGAGACAAGCTAAAACAAATCACCTGTATAATCAGTCACATTGGTCTCATGTCACATTTACATAAATAAATTCAAATAATTCAATCCATAAAAGTACTAGTAACCAATTAAAATAAATAAACTGGTTATCTGTCTTTGCTTCTGGTTATAAACATTTTTATTATTCCTGTACTTACATCATCTTGTTTATTCTGTCTCTTGTCTGTCGTAAATAAAAATGGTTCACATCAGTTCATCACTATCATGTGTTCAGTAAATGTTGAAATTTACACAAAGCTTTAGTTATTTAAAGTGTTATTGTGATTTACTTCTCGTTTGTAAACAAACATAATCGTGGTACAGAAGGTCTTCTATATACGTCGCGCCGATATACGTCGTTTCGCATACATGTCGTTGATTAATTTAGGGACGTGTCACGAAGGGGATTTAAAGTTTATAGAGTTTGCCTGAATGAAAGCAAAACCCTAGTCTGAGAAAGTCTGAGAAGATAGAATTTAGATGAAAAATGACATGCCTGTGGACAGATGAGACTATTTGCTCAAGGGCTAGAACCAGGATTTGACTCTTCCCTTGCCGCTTCGTGACTTCAGGAAGGTTATAATCTCACCCTCCTCTGACTACCTTTAAATACAAGGAGATAAGGTGTATAAACGACCACAGACACCACTGTACAGACAACATAGAGTAAGTATAGTAAAGGGTAGAAGCTGATCCAGTATATATATATTCATTTACACAATCAAACATAAAATCTCATCATACATCAATCAAAGAAATATCGTGCACTGTTGCGCGGCCTGGAAAAAACAACCCAAACTGACAATTAAATTGATAGACCCTAGAAAAACCCCAATTCCATTCACTTCTCCTGTCACCCTGCTGAGGAACAATAAAATGGTTAGTGATTAAACAACTCTAATCTTGCGGGGCTGTCAACTTTAGCCTCCACTCTCTAATACAATTAAGATTTCTGCTGTCTCAGCCCTAGTGACTCTTCCTCGACGAACGTCTACACAGCTTTCCACTTGTTATGCGATATGCGCCGCTAACTAACACCACTGGAGATGCTAAAATAATAGACTTGGAGTAACGCAATGGCTCAGTGTCTATCCTTCGAGTGGATACTGAACAGACCCTACTGGTCCTGTCTATTTTCTCCCGCCTTCTCTCTCTCTCTCTCCCTCTTGGTCTCAGTGTCTCTCTAATACTTGACGACGGATGATGCGGCGTCTCCGTTACGCTCTTCTCTCGTTACTTTCAGGACCCAGGTATTTTAACCCTATCACCTGCTCCTGACTGGGGTGATGATGATGATGGTCGGTTATCAAGCATGAGGTACTTCATTAACAGTCGAAAACTTCTCGGTTGCTGACTAGCTTCAATATCTTTCCACTTTTTAACCCGGTCAGGATTTAGAGAAAAAAAACACAGCCTTGATTTCTGGCTGCATGCAATTACACCAGTTGCTGGAGACTATAATAGCGATGAGCTCGGGCTGTATGATAAATAAACCCGTTCCCGCTCCTAACTGCAAAAAAGAACTGTTTAAGTCTCGCTGAAGATTTCTACGTCCCTGCAAGAGACCGTAGGTTATTTTCTTTCGCTGCTGGCGATATCTCGAGTACTTTGACCCCTGAGATATTTACTTTTGCCGTGGGTAATTTGTAGGTGGCAAATTACGCTTCCCCCCCCTGTTTTGCCGTGACTCGCTGAAATTAAAAGAAAATGCGTCTTTTGTACACCAACTCCAACATAACGCATCTCTAACCTAACTCTTCTACTCAATACTTCACTCGTCATGTACAACAATACAAAAAATAATATTACCCACGTGACACTTAAATCTCTCTCCTCCTACTCTCGTTCTGAAAAATTATACATAAAATACTACTATCCACGTGTCACTTCAATCTCACTCCTTCTACTCCCCTTCTCTCGTCTGCACAACAATACGTAAAATATTCCTACCCACGTGTCTCTCTATCTCACTCTCCTTCTCTCCTCCCTTCCCTCACTTAAATCTGCCAGGTAAGTAAACACAAACTCCCGACCTGTCTGACAGGTTACGTGGCTGTCACGCATGGCTAACCACGTGTCCCAACATTTCAACTAGGGAACTCCTTTGTCCGAAATTACCATTACACCTAGGGTTCCCGACTTAAGACCCAATTTAAATTACATCTCACTATAGGAATAGTTTACTTCTCTAAGCAGTATAATTCACTTATAACATATCCACATTTAAGGCACAATAAAAGTAACGTACACACAATGGATTTCCAAATATGTGTATGTGAAGTCTACTTTACGGTGGACCTTACTGACCTCTTCGGGTACAATCTGAAGATTTGATCCAGCCATATCCTAGTATCGTGAGGGTCAACGGTGGATCTTTATTGCGGAATTGTATTGCTTACCATGCAGCACCCAATACCTTTCGACGTCGAATCCGTGACAGAAGGGACTTATATAAGTTAAGTGGCCTCCCATATTTTTTTTGCACCTTGTCACCGCTGCGTGTTGTGGTCGAGCCTTTCTTTCATTATGTATATATTTAACTTAATTGTTATATGTCCTATGTTCCACGCGGGCAGGTTGGGTGGAGATCTACGTGGGTGCATCTCAGATTCACACCAGGGCCCACGCTAGGCGGTCTTTAGGGACTTTGCAGATTTCCCGCAGTGGAAATTTCGGCCTATATTTGTCGACGGATTTCGGTCCACAATGCTTGGTCGTCAGTGACACCTTAGTGTTTGGGCGTAACGTACTGTTTTATTGTTGTTATTGTGGTATTTTATGTGCCTTAGTTTACTGATTGGTTTTGTTTGTAACCGTCCGTCTCTACCTTACTATTGCTTATTTTTATACAAATTTTGTGTATATACATTGTGCAGTCACTTGTCTCGTTAATTATTTTTTGGTCTTTTTGCAGGCTCATTGAATTTTGCAATATTTTTTTACTTTAATTCTGCTATATTTCTTTAGTTGATTCTGCAAACGTTCTCATTCTTACTTTGGTATCCTGTCTTCTTGTCAATTGTTCTAACTGTCCTGTACTTACTGTTCTAAGTCTACTATCACGTACTAGACACAGTATTAAGGTCTCTTTGTCTTGTGTGGACTGGCCTATGCTGTCTGATAGGGAAACAACAGAAGTGATTGCGTCATTAATAGGCCGTACTGCCCATGGTGGACTTCCGGTGTTATGTCTTTCGGTTCGCACTATTGACCTGTCGTCAAAGCATCATTTTTTGGCGATGCGTAGATGGCAGGGAGGATAGTGTGATTCGCTTGCATAGCTAGGCGGGGTTGTCGCACGGAAGGTCCAGTGTTCAAATCCTGGGTAAGCCACTCATGTCTGTTGTTTTTCTGTTGTCTAGTGTCTACTTCTTTATTTCTTACGAGTGCCTGAAAACATACCTTTATGTTTGTTTCATATTAATTTGTCAATTGTACTCTGTATTTTCATCACATATTGTAACTTATTCACTTCTGTTGAGATTTTAATATGCTTCATTTAGTCTGTGTCGTGGATGCTCTGCATCCAAACTGTTTTATATTATCTGATCACGATTGTCTTGTGTGAATAGTATCTGTGAGTCTGATATGTAAAGCCACGAATATCTTGCGTGTGAATAGTATATGTCATTCTGTTTTCTCTAGCCACGATTATCTTGTGTGGTAATATATTCCGTGAGTCATTTACATTATGTCACGACTATCTTGTGTGAGGATATATTCTGTGAGTCTGTTATATAATGTCACGACTATCGTGTGTGAGAATATATTATGTGAGTCTGTTATGTAAATAAGGGGTCCTCGATATACATTATAGTTATGTTCCTTAAAAAGGCTCGACTTACATCGATCATCATTTTCCTATTAAACTAATGCAGCGATTTTCAAAAAGCGGACGCCGAGACCCTTTCATGTGGTCCGCGAGGTCAAAACAATCTTCAGAATAATCTAAGACGTTATTTGCATTTTTCACTCTCATTTTCTCACGAGTGTACAGTGGAGTTTTCCAGAGGCCACATGGCGTGTAATGACGTCATCGTTCTGACGGATAATGGAATGTGTGATAGTGTATTTTGTTCTTTTTAAATACGTTTCTAAGGTAGTACGTTTAGGCTATAAATATGCACGTTGTCTAATACGGTAAATATCGATAGACATAACACACATAGTTAAATCCTCTTAGGGTCCTCAATAACACTAGTCAACAACCAAAATGTACCAGAAATGAAAATAGCTGATCTTAACTAATTTTGGTGTGCTGAAAACGAAAATGACATTAAAAAATGTTGATTGGCTCTAGTTTTCAAGATATATGCTACTAGTTTATTTAATTACGGTAAATTTATATATATATATGACGCAACTGTTGTGGGCGATTGCATAATTTTTTCTAATGACCAATAAAAATGTTACTAGAAGTTGATGATGCAAACCTACCTATGATTACATCCCCTTTGTTTATAAATACCTTATCTCTGATAAAATGTTGCCATTAGTTAGTGCATTTGTCCTTATCAAAAGTATCGTAGTTAGAAATGCCAGAAGGCGTACAGTTTGTATTTTGGCTGCAGAATAGGAGATCAAGATAAGAGCTGGGCGCCACACATATGCTGCAATACATGTGCAGCACATCTTAAACTGTGGTTAACTGGCAAAAGGCAAGCTATGCCTTTTGCAGTCCCAATGATTTGGAGAGAGCCCACTGATCATCTCAACAACTGTTACTTTTGCATGGTCCCTCCAATTGGGAAAGGCATATCAAAGAAGAAAAAAAATGGACTCTGGAATATCCAAACATCCCCTCTGCAATACTTCCGGTACCACATGGCGATGATCTACCAGTTCCCAAAGTGCCAGAATCCTTTTCAGCTGCTTCCACTGATGAAGAGGACATTGGTGGTCCTGAACCATCAACCTCAAGTGACACAGATTTTGAGCAAACTACATCCACTAAACCACACTTAATAACCCAAGGTGAACTGAATGATCTTGTAAGAGATCTGAATTTACCGAAGAACAAGGCGGAGCTTTTGGGTTCCAGATTGCAACAGTGGAATCTCCTGGCAGAAGATGTTACAATTTCTGTGTATAGGAACCGCCAGAAGCCGCTTATTACATTCTTTTTCAAAGACGGTGACCTTTCTGCGTGCCACAACATTTCTGGTTTAATGGCAGCCCTCAACATCAATTACATACCGGAAGAGTGGAGGCTTTTCATTGATTCATCCAAGACAAGTCTTAAAGCTGTTTTGTTGAATAATGGTAATGTGTTACCGTCAATTCCAGTTGGTCACGCAGTTCATATGAAAGAAACTTATGAAAACATTAAGCAGCTTTTGAAGTGTATAAACTACGATCATCATCATTGGTCACTTTGCGGTGACTTAAAAGTGGTCGCTCTTTTGCTTGGACTACAGGGTGGATACACCAAGTACTGTTGCTTTCTCTGTGAGTGGGATAGCCGTGCACGAAGTGACCATTACATCAGAAGACATTGGCCAATCAGGCAGTCATTGCAGCCTGGCAGTAAGAACGTTGAGAACCCAGCAGTTGTCGACACCAGCAAGATTTTGTTGCCACCCTTGCACATTAAGCTGGGTCTCATGAAAAACTTTGTCAAGGCAATGGAGAAAACAGATGAGGCTTTCAAATATCTCATCAGAAAATTTTCCAAGACTGAGTGAAGCTAAAATAAGAGAGGGAGTATTTGTTGGTCCGCAAATTCGAAAACTTCTTCATGATGACGAGTTTCTTTGCGTGTTGCATGGCAAGGAAAAAGCAGCATGGCTAGCATTTAAGTCAGTGGTGGACAATGTTCTTGGAAACAACAGATCTGATAATTACAATGAAATTGTAGAAAATCTCCTTCTGAAGTATAAGAGTCTTGGCTGCAACATGTCTTTGAAAATTCATTTTCTGGATTCTCATCTGGATTTCTTTACGTCAAACTGTGGAGCGGTCAGTGATGAGCATGGTGAACGATTTCACCAGGACATTGCTGCTATGGAGACAAGGTATCAAGGCAATTGGAGCAATTCAATGCTTGTTGATTACTGTTGGACTGTGACAAGAGACACCTCATCGATTGACTACAAGAAGCAAGCAAAGAGAGCTCGAACAGCGACTGAATAATGACGGAATGGGTTCAAATGTGCCTTTTTAAAGCATGATATGTGAACTTTAAATAATGTTTTTATTTTTTCTATCATTTTATGTTAAAATATCAATTAATTGAGTATGTAACCACAATTTTTATAATGCTAAAGTAGAAAGACTAGCTGTTCAGCCCAGAGAATTAAACAAGCATACATTATTTGTATTACTGTAATGTAAATCCATCATTTAAAAAAAAACCAGAGCCAATTGGTGAATTTCATTATGATATTTGAAATCAGCATGTCAAAATCAATAAGAAATGGTACATTTAATTTCTGGTACAAAAAACTTTTGAAAATTTGTTGACTAGTGTAATTTTTAAGAGTGTAAAGTGGTCCTGAGACCAAAAACAAGTTTGAGAAACACTGAACTCATATTATGTGGTAGAAACGTTCAAGACCAACTTAAACATTTGACTTTATATGGAAGTCTAAAGGCATCTGAATATTTTATTGTACACCAAACTGTAATACAGTATAATTTATTGTAATTGCTAAATAATAATTTAAAAATACACTAATAAATTATTAATGAAACATACAAATAATTGTATTTTTACATTATTCTTCCTGTTATAATTGCTGCTACTCGGCATTTGAAGTTGCTGCAACTGTAGCTGAAGTTTTTGCTGATTCTGTGACTACCTGTTGAGGTTCTCTGACTTTTTTATGTCAGAAATAATCTAACGTCATTTACTTCGTTGATTTAAAAACAATTCTACTGCTTATTTATTATTTACATTTTTATTTCGTTATATATTCTCTAAAATTATTATTTACAGTATACAGTAACGGCTGTTGATACGGGTGGGGCGTCGGGGGTGCTTCAGCTTAACTACTTGTAATATTATACACTTGTGTAGTTGTGGCTTGGCCTTCTTGTAGATATATTCTTTGATTATATCATATAATAATTTGAACACTAATTGAGAGCCAGTGTCGATAGGAGTATGACCCGTTCAGTTCCCACCCGCACACTGTACACTTGTAAAAATGAATGATAGTCCAAAGGCCAGATTGAACAATTCACAATATATTTTATTCAGAGAGAGAATGTTCATGCATAGAATGCATCAATATGACGGTCTATATCGTCGAAGTACAGTCTCGTACTAAGGAAATACGTCGAGGACATTTTCACACATTTTATTTAATAATAAGTCACTCACATAATGATCAGCATCCTCTTTCAATCTTGCATAAAATAACTAGCTAGCATTACCACACTGCGGTGTATGCGTAATTTAGTGATGGTACAACATAATGAAGATAGAGGGAAAATTATATAACTCTCTGTAGCAAAAATACACAAGCGTCCGACACCTCGTAAAGCCACATAGTCGAATCCCCAGCAGGGCACGCTTTGGCTGGCCGACTTAAAAAGTTCACGTCTGCAAAGGTTGCCAGCAGACGTACTCACGTCACTTCCTGAAACCAAGACAACAGTCTCCAAACACATCAACAAAGAAGTCAACAGCGACATCCAATGTTATGAAATTTACGCATAACAGCTGTACAGTTTTGTAAAATGGATTTTTTGAATTAAGTAGTTAATACATACTTATTACTATACTTTTTTATACATACTGTATTTATATTTTTAAACGTTAAATTAAGGTGACCATATTTTCAAAACCCTAATCCGGGACAAAATAGTAGATTTGACCTATTTCAATGCAAAAAATCGGGACAAAAGGGTAAAGAAAAGATCAAAAGTCGGGACATGTCCCGGAAAAATCAAGTTGATGTCAACTTAAAATAATATACATTTTATATAACCACTACACCTCACGGTAGAAGGGGAACGACTAAGTAAGTAAGTACATTTTATATATACATTTGAATAACATTGAATAACATACATTTTACTGTATAAGTTTAACCACTTAAACTAATATTATACTAATAAGAGAGAAAAACATCAATAATCCTTACTTAAGGTGAAGCTGAGTTACTGTACTTTTCAGATAAGTGGATTTTTATCAATAGGTCCTTCTTTGCAAGCAGCATCTTAAAAAACTCGACACATGTTTCCTCACAGTTCACTTTGGTTGTCAACATAGCTTTCAAAGTTTCAACACCTAGCTGTGTTTTATCACTTGCCCATAAGCTGTTCATCAAAGAAAACACTCTTTCTGTGGCAGCATTTGTTCCAGGTAGACAGAAAAAAAAAAACTCTGCCAACTTCAAAATATTTGAAAATGTCACATTATTGTTTTTGAAGTGGGAAACCATTTCAATCCAACGTTGTGGTGGCAATGTTTTTTTTTTGCACTCCATTCACTAATTTTCTGAGAAGTAAAAAAACTGCTTCATATAGACATATTCGTCATAAATTTCAGTTTCTGTAAAGTGGGCTGAAGGTAATGTTTGAATCACTAGTGATGATGATATCTCAATAACTGCCCAAATTGGTATTCTGTTCAGCGTCACCCAGCTGTAGGATTCTAGGTCTTGAAAATTTTTTGCAGCCCATTTATTCAAATAATTGAAAGCTGTTTCATAGAACGAAGATACGCTAGCATGAAACTTTTTCACATCCTCCTTTGGAAGTCCTTCCATTTCCAGCTTTTCAAGGATTAGCTTAACTCTTGATGGCAAGAAACAGTCTTCCAGTTTGGACTTCAAAATAGTTTTCAACCTGTTGATGCTGTCAATGACTTCAGACACAGGGACCATCTGTCCCTCTATTTTTTACACTGCTTCGTGGAATGGAGAGGCCTGACTGTGAACAAAAACAAGCCATGCCTCAGATAGAGGATTTTCAAAGAATGTCTGTATAAAAAACTGGGCATCTGTCTTGAGATTGAAAATATGATTTTAGAGGCAGGAACATCTGAAGAACCCTTTCAACAGCAGGCAGCAGAGCAAGCCACCTAGTCTGAGCATAACCTAAGATCATCTGGAAGTCTGTTTCCACAAACTGGCAAAACTCCTTGAGTCTTTCAACTCGTACTGTGTATGATTTGAAGAGTAGATAAATTTTAGCAATAATCAGCTCGACATCAACAGGCAGTACATCTGCAGCTGTTCGAACAGTGTTGTGGAAAATATGACCTGCACACCCAACTCCTATAAGACCATGTCCAAGGTTTTCTTGCAGTTTTTTGAAAACATTGTTCTGTCCTTTCCTTTCAGCACCTCCAAAATTGGAATTTGTGTTGTCTGCGCATAATCCAACTACTTTCCTGTCTAAACCATTTTCAGTTATGCAGTTATTAAGAAAACTACTTACAATATCAGATGTTTCATCTGGCAATGACTTTAACTCTAATATTTTAATTTTCACTCCATTACTGTGATCAAAGTATCTGACAAGCAAAGGAAAAATCTTGAATTCTTTGTGGTTGGATGCATGTCAGTACAGAAATAAATGTAGACTTTTCTAGGTCACACCTTAACTCATTTAGAATATGGGGTGCCAAGACATTTCGAATAATGGCTTCTGTTTTCGTACGTGCACATGCAAATTTTGGCTCTAAAGTAACCTGAAGTAATTTTGATGTGCAATCCATAGACCTGAAAGTATGATTGTGTAGCACTGTATGGTATGCAAAGGCGCCTTCTATAGCAGCTAATTGCTCTTCTTGGTCACCAATTTTATCAGCTCTGAAGAAAGTGGTTAACGACGAGCTTGATGCAGCTGTAACGACGGCTCTCTTATGTTTCTCACTGCTTATGTGGTTCTTAATATCACCACGTCCACTATGGCTTATCGAAAACCCGGAGGCATATATTTTGCATCGTACATTGAAGTTTGATGTACTCTTTTTAATAAACGGATATTCCTTTTGTAAATCTTCATTAAAACTGCATTTACGGTTTGGTACCATTTTCTTACAACAATAACAAAATATGCACAAATAGTTCACCGTTTAAATTAAATAAACGTATACCGTACGCAAAATCTTGGTACTTTAACACTACCTAAAATTTCAAATAACTGCGAATATCACATTGGAACTACAAAACTAATTTGCGGTCCTGACAACATCTTATGCTGTTTCGGCGCCAGTTCACTAATAATTAAAAATTCCCTCAAGTCAGCCACGGAATAATAATTTTGTTTTTAATCTGTGAAAATAATGGCAAATTGGCAAATTCGTCCAAAACCGGGACAAATTGGCGTCCCGGATTGCATCGAAAAAAAGTCGGGACAAATTATCAAAAATGGTCGAAAACCGGGACTGTCCCGGAAAAACCGGGACGTCTGGTCACCTTAGTTAAATGCTATATGTAATTATGAATTTCAGTACAGAAGATGAAAGAGAAGATTGGAGGGAAATATACATATACGTTCCTGTTCAAACGGCATAAGTGCGAAAATATACGATGTATATCGAGTTTACCGTCCTGTGATGCTGCACTGTAATTCTGTCTTTCAACAGGCCCAATTCTGTTCTTCTATTTTGAATTTTAACCATTCTGCTTCACTTTGTAAATATATGTGTTTGCCATGTTTCTTCTCATTTGAATATATATCGTGTTTGGTATTTTTGGGTAGGTAATTAAATGGGGTCGTTTTATGATGGTAGGTTTATTTTACACTCGACCAGTTTTACTTTCTTCTGATTTTCCTCTATCATGTACATTTTCGTTGTTTACGGAAATCGCTATTTTCGGGCACGCCTGTATGACGCGTCAGAAACGTCACGTAACGTGACGAAAGTTTTGGACACGCGGTCGCGTTGTTTTCACATCGATTTGCGTAAGTCGCTAGTTATGTTATTTTTTTCTAGCGTTTCCATTGGTCCGAGTGAAAGCTTAGCCGATACGTAGGAGGTAATCCGCAGGGGCGTTTCTCGTGTATATAATCAGTTGTTAACTGGGGATCGGTCTCTATATGAAAAATTTATTGCCTGCCGTACGACTTCATATTATCGTCTCCACTGTGGGAAAAAAGCGGTAATTGGTATGTAGGAATTTTATTATCGTTTTACTTGTAAAAGGGTTCTTTGAGAAATCTCGGCCCGTAAGTTAAGTTCTTCGGGGACATTAACTTTTAAGTTTTAAATTGTAGCGCCATCCATTATTATCTTTGAAGAACGATTTAAATGTCAAAGTGTGGATAAGTCTTTCTAGGATTTTGGCAGTAGATAGGAACGTGTGAAGTTATGAGATACACGTGTGCTCATAGTTGTAGTATGTTGTGTAAAACCACCATTTATTCCTGTGTATTTACAAATGAAATTTTATTTATAAATCCATTGTGTGTACGTTACTTTTATTGTGCCTTAAATGTGGATATGTTATAAGTGAATTATACTGCTTAGAGAAGTAAACTATTCCTATAGTGAGATGTAATTTAAATTCAGGCTTAAGTCGGGAACCCCAGGTGTAATGGTAATTTCGGACAAAGGAGTTCCCTAGTTGAAATGTTGGGACACGTGGTTAGCCATGCGTGACAGCCACGTAACCTGTCAGACAGGTCGGGAGTTTG
>JAMPIV010021255.1:20000-22500 GCA_024509875.1 Oreohelix idahoensis | reverse complement strand
AGGATTGTTTTACAAGATTGTGGTTTCGGTAAGGTTTGTTTTACAAGATTGAGGCAATATTTGCTATTGGAATTTTGTAGTTATGTTATATAATATGTGTGAAATGGACTTTAAAAAAAAAAAATTTCCTCTCGTATCGGTCAGTCTGTTGATAGATAGATAGATAGATAGATAGATAGATAGATAGATAGATAGATAGATAGATAGATAGATAGATAGATAGATAGATAGATAGATAGATAGGTAGATAGATAGATAGATAGATAGATAGATAGATAGATAGATAGATAGATAGATAGATAGATAGATAGATAGATAGATAGATAGATAGATAGATAGATAGATAGATAGATAGATAGATAGATAGATAGATAGATAGATAGATAGATAGATAGATAGATAGATAGATAGGTAGATAGATAGATAGATATAGATAGAAAAATAGATAAAAAAAAAGTTAGATAGATAGTAGGTAGGTATAGATAGAAAGTAAAGGTTTTATAAATTTGAGCGGTAAGGATTGTTTTACAAGATTGTGGTTTCGGTAAGGTTTGTTTTACAAGATTGAGGCAATATTTGCTATTGGAATTTTGTAGTTATGTTATATAATATGTGTGAAATGGAATTTAAAAAAAAAATTACTCTCGTATCGGTCAGTCTGTTGATAGATAGATAGATAGATAGATAGATAGATAGATAGATAGATAGATAGATAGATAGATAGATAGATAGATAGATAGATAGATAGATAGATAGATAGATAGATAGATAGATAGATAGATAGATAGATAGATAGATAGATAGATAGATAGATAGATACACAGATAAATAGATAGATAAATAGATAAATAGATAGATAGATAGATAGATAGATAGATAGGGTAAGTAGAAAGGTAGGTTTTACAAGATAGAGGTGTCGGTAAGGATTGTTTTACAAGATTGTGGTTTCGGTAAGGTTTGTTTTACAAGATTGAGGCAATATTTGCTATTGGAATTTTGTAGTTATGTTATAAAATATATGTGATAGATAGATAGATAGATAGATAGATAGATAGATAGATAGATAGATAGATAGATAGATAGATAGATAGATAGATAGATAGATAGATAGATAGATAGATAGATAGATAGATAGATAGATAGATAGATAGATATATAGATAGATAGATAGATAGATAGATAGATAGATGGATAGATAGATAGATAGATAGATAGATAGATAGATAGATAGATAGATAGATAGATAGATAGATAGATAGATAGATAGATAGATAGATAGATAGATAGATAGATAGATAGATAGATAGATAGATTTGTTTTACAAGATTGTGGTTTCGGTAAGGTTTGTTTTACAAGATTGAGGCAATATTTGCTATTGGAATTTTGTAGTTATGTTATAAAATATGTGTGAAATGGACTTTAAAAAAAAAAATAAAAAAAAAATTCATCCTCGTATCGGTCAGTCTGTTGATAGATAGATAGATAGATAGATAGATAGATAGATAGATAGATAGATAGATAGATAGATAGATAGATAGATAGATAGATAGATAGATAGATAGATAGATAGATAGATAGATAGATAGATAGATAGATAGATAGATAGATAGATAGATAGATAGATAGATAGATAGATAGATAGATAGATAGATAGATAAGATAGATAGATAGATAGATAGATAGATAGATAGATAGATAGATAGATAGATAGATAAATAGATAAATAGATAGATAGATAGATAGATATAGAAAATAGATAGGTAATAGATAGAGATAAGAGAAAAAGGTTTAAGAAGATTGATTTTTTTTAAGGATTGTTTTAAAGATTGTGGTTTCGGTAAGGTTTGTTTTACAAGATTGAGGCAATATTTGCTATTGGAATTTTGTAGTTATGTTATAAAATATGTGTGAAATGGACTTTAAAAAAAAAAAAAAATAAAAAAAAAAAATTACTCTCGTATCGGTCAGTCTGTTGATAGATAGATAGATAGATAGATAGATAGATAGATAGATAGATAGATAGATAGATAGATAGATAGATAGATAGATAGATAGATAGATAGATAGATAGATAGATAGATAGATAGATAGATAGATAGATAGATAGATAGATAGATAGATAGATAGATAGATAGATAGATAGATAGATAGATAGATAGATAGATAGATAGATAGATAGATAGATAGATAGATAGATAGATAGATAGATAGATAGATAGATAGATGGATAGAAGATAGATAGATAGATAAAGAATAGAGATAAGATAAAAATAAATAATATAGATAGATAGATAAAAGAAGATAGAGGTAGGTAAGGTTTTTTTAAAAAAATAGATAGACAAGATTTTAGTAAAGATTGTTTTACAAGATTGTGGTTTCGGTAAGGGTTGTTTTACAAGATTGAGGCAATATTTGCTATTGGAATTTTGTAGTTATGTTATATATATGTGTGAAATGGACTTTAAAAAAAAAAAAAAAAAAAAAATTTACTCTCGTATCG